>SJXQ01007041.1:309972-480015 GCA_006408695.1 Aepyceros melampus
CAGAAAACAAAGATCATGGCATCTGGTCTCATCATATCATGGGAAATAGATGAGGAAACAGCAGGAACAGTGTCAGAGTTTATTTTGGGGGGCTCCAAAATCACTGCAGATGGTGACTGCAGCCATGAAATTAAAAGATGCTTACTCCTTGGAAGGAAAGTTATGACCAACCTAGATAGCATATTCAAAAGCAGAGACATTACTTTGCCAACAAAGGTCTGTCTAGTCAAGGCTATGGTTTTTCCAGTGGTCATGTATGGATGTAAGAGTTGGACTGTGAAGAAATCTGAGCACCAAAGAATTTATGCTTTTGAACTGTGGTGTTGGAGAAGACTCTTGAGAGTCCCTTGGATTGCAAGGAGATTCAACCAGTCCATTCTGAAGGAGATCAGTCTTGGGTGTTCTTTGGAAGGACTGATGCTAAAGGTGAAATTCCAATACTTTGACCACCTCATGGGAAGAGTTGACTCATTGGAAAATACTCTGAGGCTGTGAGGGATTGGAGTTAGGAGGAGAAGGGGAGGACAGAGGATTGGATGGCTGGATGGCATCACCGACTCGATGGACATGAGTTTGGGTGAACTCTGAGAGTTGGTGATGGGCAGGGAGGCCTGGCGTGCTGCAATTCTTGGGGTTGCAGAGTCGGAAACGACTGAGCGACTGAACTGAACTCACTACATTTATCTTCAGAAGAGACTAATGCAGTTGATTAGGAAACAGCAACATAGAAAAACAACACCTAGAAAAATGTGAACGTGTTATTTCAACCCACATCTCTATGGTTCCCAGCCTGGAATTGGCCAGGATGTCAGTTCCCTTTATTGTCCTCCTTTTTGAACTTAAACATTCCAAGCTCATCCCTCATTCAGAACCTTTTGACTTCTGCTCCTTATGTGTGAGATTCTCACACATAAGTTCAAGATCTTCAACCAAATACCTTCTTACCAGCCAGGTCTTCATATTGTGAGGGCCTTTACAAGGAGGCTTTCCCAGCACCCTCTCTCTCTCCGCCTTCTTGCCTACAGTTCTCTGTCATTCACCCTTCAGACCACTGTGTTATGTGCACAAGCCCTGGAGCCAAAATGTCTGCATTTGAACCCTGATTCCTCTGTTTACTACCTTGGCGTACAGACAGGCTATTTGGGCTCTCCATACTTCTGCACTGTTGTTGTTTAGTTGCTAAGTCATGTCTGACCTTTTTGTGACCCCATGGACTGTAGCCTACCAGGCTTCTTTGTCCATGGGATTTCCCAGACAAGAATACTGGAATGGGTTGCCATGCCCTTCTCCAGGGGATTTTCCCGACTCAGGGATAGGACTCATGTCTCCTGTATTGACAAGAGGATCCTTTACTACAGAGGCACTGGGAAGCCCATGCTTCAGTATCCTCATCTGTAATATTAGGATCACGAGAACACCTATGGTACCTATCTCTTGAATGTGTTTTGAAATTGCATGAAGTAATATACACAAAGTGCCTAGAACAGGGACTGCTATACAGACACTCAGCATCCTATATTTGTTTATCTTCTTCATAGTACTTTTTGGTAGCTGATGTTATCTTCTGCTCTAAAAGTTTATTAGGATGGAGTCTGCTCTGCTCCTTACTATGTCCTCAGCACCTAGGGAAGCACCTGAAAATGATAAATTATTGTGTAAAGCACTCAATCAATTATTGTCACCTAGAGATTGGATGTTTCAAATTCCATATTTTATTGCCTTTTGGGTTTTAGAATAAGATGATACTGGACCAATTCTTAGTTCTGGCTCTCTCTAGCTCTGTGATTTAAAACTCATTACTTAACTTTCCAAGTTTTATCATTTGTGAAAGACAGATAAAAATAACTACTCTTAAGCTGGATGAATAATTTGTGATATAGTTATCAAGGGAACATTATGCAGCAATGAAAAGGAATGGACTACAGCTGCATGAATGTACTTCACAAGCATTGTGCTGAACAAAGGAAACCACATAAAATATTATATATTGCAATATTCCACTTTATAACATTTAAAAACCGTCAAGGTTAACTGATGGTGTGAGAAGTCAGGTAGCATTACTCTTGGGGGTTTAATGCCTGGAGGAGGTAACAAGGCAGCTTTTGCTCTTCCATACTGTTTTCTGTTCTGGGTATTAATTACATTGGTGTGCTCATTTTGTAAAAATTTGGAAAGAGCTACCATTGTAATTTGTATATTTTAAGTAAGATGATGATGGTAACAATGGACTACTTCCTTGTATGACTGTGAAAATTAAGTGAAATATTGTATAATAAATACAGCACGAATAATATAAATAAAGCATATAAGAGAACTCACTGTACACTAGTACTAATTCCCTTTCTTTCTTTCAACATGGGCATAAAATAGCAGACATCAGGTTCAGCACCCACAGGTATTCCAGGCCCCTCTCAATCTGGCCTTAATCTATCACCCCAGACTTTTGGTACACAGCATTATACTTTTCCAGCCTCACTGAACTTCTCACTCAAATCATCTCTTGCCTTTTCAAACCTGTTTGCCTTTCACATAATTTCCATCCATCTAGAACACTTTCTACTATGTTCTCTTAGCAAACTCTACTTATCCTTCTAAATACTCCTCCAGTACTATTTCTTCAACAAAGATTTTTTCAAAGCACACAATAGTTTTATATTTTTATCTTATTGTCTTGTAATTATCCTTTTAAATATCCCTTTAATTTTCAAGCATGTTACTTCATTATACGAAGCTTCACTTTACTCACTTATAAAATGTAGACAATAATAGTTTTATGCCATGGAATTATTATAAAAATTATAATTAAAATGAAATAATATTCATGAAGGGTTTAAATTCAGAACTTTGTAAACAGTAGGTATAGATCAATATATACTAGTTATCAACATCATTAATTTAAGGGCAAGGACATCCTTCACTTCTGTGTTCTACCACTTACTTTTATGCATGAACATGTAGTAAATACTTAATCGGTATTTATTAAGGAAAAGCAAGAGACTTGTCTTACTTTGTAAGAAAGAATGACAAGGCAAAAGAGAAAGCGGAGAAGTAGAAAAACTGAATGATAAACTTCTTTGCATAAGATAAATATTTCTTAATTAACTAAAATATAATATTCCAAGAGACTCATTCCCTTGGCTCTCATCAACATGGATCCCTGCAGCCCCTGAGTGCTCCTTACAGTCATTCATCCCCTAGAGCAGGAAGCCTGGTGGCTGTACCTGCATTGTTCGTGAAAGTGTTACTGATATAGCCTGTCCACATGGCTTGAGGCAGATAATGACAATCCAGTTGAAATCCTGATGACTGATTACTTTTACAAAACTCAAAGTCATGAGATGTTTATGCTACTCACAGTGTATCTTCTGAAAGAAAAAAAAAAAAAAGCTACTCTCTATTGAGTGCCTATCATATGCCAGGAGCTGTGCTAAGGCACTTTACATACATTACTTCTAATCCGCACAGCAACCCTTGGCAAGGTAGGCTGATTCCAATTTTACGGAGGAGGAAACAATTTGAGAGAGGTTAAGTAACTTGCCCAAGAGAGAGCAAAGGCTTAAACCTATGTCTATGTGAATCCAAAGTTTCCATAACTGTTAATACCTCTACTTCATTAAATTATTTATATGAATATCTTACCATATAAAATGAATACTAAAACTGGGATAAATATATAAGAATAACAAGTAAGACTGAAATACTGGAGACTTTTTCAATGCTATCTTTGTGGTTATAACTCTTGCTAACTATTAAAAAAGAAAAAAGGAAAGAAAAATTAAAAAGAAATAGGGATTTCAAAAATTTTAAAGAATGTGAAGTGTAAGAGGAAAAATAGAAGGAAACTGAAAAGTAAAATTGAGAAATTTGAATGTAAACAACCTTATATTCCAATAAAGAGTAATGGTTAAGACTAAAATATAATATAAAACATATGGGATATTTTTTAAAAGCCAGATTTTTAAAAGAACCAGAAGCCAATGTGATGAAAGAGGAAATCCAGACTAAAATACATTATAGTAAGAAAAAAGGCTAAAAACAAAAAACTTGAGGAGGAAAGAAACAGAGGAGAGAAAGCAATAAAGGAGGACAGGAAGGAGCCAGGGAGAGAAGGCAGGCCCAGCAAGGCTGTGCAGACAGTCCTCAGCTGCAGCAGCTAGGGCAAGGGGCAGGAAACCACAGCACAAGGTCTCCTGCCCTCTGTGTTGCCTCCCTTATATCATCCTCCAGAGCCAGCTAGGTGATGAGCAGTTCCTAAGAAAGTGGGGACACACATCTTTGTGTGGAGAGCCCGACTATTGGAGAGCCCCAGGCGCTCCCCAGAGGCAGAATCCAGAGGAGCCTGGCTTGGGCACTCAGCTAAGGTCCAATTCTTACGCACAGCTGTGCTTTCCTCACTTGTAAAAACACTTACCCTCCATAGCTGTGAGAACAAATGCAATAAATCATAAAGCTCAGTATAATGCCTGTCTTTAAAGGACAGGCAACAACTTAACTCACAGAGAATCCCTAATCTGCTTGTCCTTCTGAGCTCGACACACTTAATTCCAAGGCTCTGCAGAACACTTTTTTGGGAAAAATACACACACACACACACACACACACACACACACAATTTTAGTCCAAACACTTCACTGTTCACAGTAAAGGTCTCTGGCCAAATGTTAAAGACAAAGTTAGACTATGAACCTGAAATGTCCTGTTTGAAATGCACACATAAGCACCCTCTCTCTCTCAAACACACACACTATTTAACACAACTATAAATTTTTCAAAGAATTGAAATCAAATATTTTTTCACATGCCTTTTCCATTATAGTATGGCTCAGTTGTGAGATAAATAAAAAGCATGTACATGAATAAATTGTTTCTCATTTTTTGTAGTTATTGATCAGATTGACTGGATAAACCAGTTATTTTATTGGTCAGGTAAGGATTAAAAATGTAACATCCTGACTCAAAATCTTGTTTTTTTTTTTTTGTCTCTACTAAAACTGCTTCATGACTGACTGTCTTTCTAAGTTAGTTCTGCAGGGAGCAAATCAGTAACTAATAAACTACATCTGACTACCACCCAGCTAACAGCCCCACTTCTAAAATCTGAGGTAAATAATTATCTTTTAGCGGGGGTATCTTCCTCTGAAACTCTTTGACCTATTTAAAATCTTTTTTTTTTTTTCTGCATTTCTTTTATAACTCTATGGATTCAAAACAAACAAACTTCTCTAACTACCAGCAGAGAAACAGTCCACGAGGTACAAGAAAGATGCTTGAAACCCTGAGTGAAACCAGAGATGGTACATGTTGGTTAAATGCTCAAATTCTGGAGCCAAACAGATGCTTGTGCAGGTCGGCCATCACCAGCTGAGAGGCCTTGAGCAAATTACTTTTCTTCTTTTGCAAAAGTGGATAATTAGCACCCTTCTCAGAGGATTGTTAAGAGGATTAAGTGCAATAAAGTATTTAGTTTTTAAAGTATGTAGTTCAGAATATGGCATGTATGAAGCATTTATTAAATGGTAGGTGCTAGTACTTTTAATCTTGTTGCAATATTATGGGAGTATTATGGGAGTATGCACTATTAAATGGGACAAAATCATTTAGTCTGAGATATCTTTAAAAATTAGGCAGCAATTTTGTTTTGTAGCTTCTTTATTATAGTGTTAAAAGGCATTACTATGAACTACTGCTATGTTTTGTAGAAGGAAATGGCAACCCACTCCAGTGTTCTTGCCTGGAGAATCCCAGGGACAGGGGAGCCTGGCGGGCTGCCGTCTATAGGGCCACACAGAGTTGGACACGACTGAAGTGACTTAGCAGCAGCAGCAACTGCTATGTTTTGTTAAAAGCCATCTGTTTATTAAGACTGATATTTCAGAAGAGAAACATAAATGAGTCTTTCATCTAATCAATATCTCTGATACCTATCATTGTTCCTAGGTGTTCTATATAGTAGCTGTCAGTTTTCTAAGAAAAGAACAAAAGATTAGTCATTTTTTTGCCTAATACTATCAAACAAAAAAGCCATGTTGCTGTGACTGCCAAAATGCTTTTTAAAAGCTTAGTTCTGACATACAATTTAAAAATGCTTATGAAAAATATATTCAGTAAACCACTCAAAAATTGATCATTCATCACTAGTCTCTTATTCTCACCCACACTGGTTTACTTAAGATTAACTATGCCTTTCAAACATTTCTAAGAGCTTTAATAAACACATAGTAGAAAGACATGTGAAAGACTCATGGGGCAATTTTTTTTTTTCCATAGTAAAGGGTTTGGTTAGCTCTGTTATACTGAGTTACCTGTTTTGTTGTTTCTTATTGCATAGAATGATTTATAATGTTAGTACCAGCATACCTAACAGCATTTCACAATGCATGAATTCAGAAAAAAATATACAAGTTAAAACAATAGGCTTTAAAAGTCAAATGACATCTGAAGGCTTCTTTCTGAGAAACTTCACACTCAGTGAACAGTAACACCACCAGGAGAGGGATGGAGACTCAAAAAAAAAAAAGCCTTATTAAGAGATGAGCGGTGGTCTATTGCCAATATTTGAAAAACACAGTATATTTAATTAGTCTAATTACATGGTGCACTTACAGCTTATTAATGCCCTCTGATAGAGATATGTGGTCTTAAAAGCTCAGTGCCCATAGTGCCTTGAAATGAACTTGGATCATGTCCAGGAATTCCCATTAGTCCCCATACATTTTGGAACAAGGTACTAGTAAAGTGCACAAAATACATGGTGGTTAAAATGTGGTATCTTTAAACATTCAAGTTTTTCTGTTTGGTGCATTTAACTAACATAATGTGTCTACGATCGTTTGGAGAAAGACTCAGAGTAACATGACAGAAATTTGCATCTTATACCTTTCAAATGATAATTAGGATTGTCATACGTTAACCTCCAAACCCACTAGTATTCACTCATCCTTGAGCACTAATGCTCCAGGCTGCCAACACATGCTATTGAAGGACTATTCACAATCAACGTGATACTCACTAGCAGGAAGCATGTGATTTTCACCAAAAAGCATACTAATTGTATTACCCAGTGAAGCAATGTTCATCTATATTCAACTTTCCATACTGTTTGAGATTTAACACAACAATTTCATGGAAAGAGAAATAGGTGGAACGCAGAACCATGCGAAATCTTGGTACTAAGTTTTATTTTTAAAACACTGCAGGGATTATTGCCTTTAAAGAAAATTTCAGTATCAATAAAATATGAAGAGCTGTTTCATTTCAGAAATTCAACTTGTATGCATTCTTTTAAGTTTTTCTACTTAGAAGGGTATAACTGCAATAAAAATTTTACTAAGTTGAAATTTTTTACAAAACACTCTATCCCACGAGAACATCTTAAAGGTCAGCCTTAAGCATGAGGTTCAAAATTGAATTGATGGAAAATTACATTTTTTCATTTATCATTTAAATACACACATATATCAGGCATCCTGAATACACCCATATAACAAGTGCACACGAATTTTTCTCTTAATATTGGGCAGCAAACTTGTGTCTGATGCTACTTCCAAGGGGAAAACATACTGACAGTGACTTTCTGTCAAATAATTGTTGCTGTTGTTTTTCTTGTTAATATATATAATTACACTCAAATGAATGTGGATGAGTTGAGCTGCTGACATATTTAACTAATTTATGGACTTTAAGGTACTGTCATCCACATAAATAATTTTGAAAGCCTATAAGATAGATGTATAAGCAATAATTTTTTTCTATTGGTGAAGAGAACAAACACAAGCTTATAAATAAGTGATCAATTTGGACTAACATTTATCAAGTCAAATCTAAAATAAATAAAAACCATTCCTTATTATTAATAGGCCAGTTGAATAACTGTCCCTGAGATAGGTAAAATGAGTGAGTGAAGTCGCTCAGTCGTGTCTGACTCTTTGTGACCCCGTGGACTGTAGCCCACCAGGCTCCTCCGTCCGTGGGGTTCTCCAGGCAAGAATACTGGAGTGGATTGCCATTTCCTTCTCCAGGGGATCTTCCCAACCCAGGGATTGAACCCAGGTCTTAACCTCTGAGCCACCCGGGAAGCCGCAAGGTAAAATAATGTGACTTTATAAAAATTCACGGTTTTTACTACCACAAAGAGAAACAATTAAGATGTGGAAATTGTATATCCAGGTGGAGTCTGGACAGACCCAAAGAAACTATTAGGTTGGTAATACATCAGTCAATAGATTAATAATTTTAAACCTAAGAAATTAATCTGTACTAGGGGGAATCCTGGATAGAATTTAAGGCAACATTTATATATTTCTAAAAGAAAATTCATTTTAAAGAGATTCTTTCAGCAGCAAAGATGAATGATAGCTTCCAAACTGTATTCTCTAATATGAAGACTTGTAAATTATCTACGCTGAAGAGAACATTAACCATTTAGGTACCAAGTACTTCTGCACTAGTTCACGTCATACAAGTTTTAGAACAGCCTCAAGAGAAATACTATGAATTGAATGATCAGTGCTGCCTTTTTTTTTTTTTTTTGGCAACTCATCACTAAACCAACCTAACCATAGTTGGCCTGTATACTAGGAAATACAGATCATATTAACTGTAAAATTTCACGCTGGCACAGGATAATATATAACAAAGCTGAAAATTAAAATGCTTGATTATATAATGTCCTCTTCTAGCAGACAAAGGCTTATAAATTCCTACAGAATTTTACCCAATGAACTACGAATACCCTTCTCAGAGGACTGTTAAATCTGTTTAAATATTAATATAATTTTTATGGTCAATTTCCAACTTGTTAGGAATTAACCATATGTGAATACACTCCTCCATTGTGACCCTACTAAATATTGGTAATATTTTATTACATAGTATCTACCTTACTACATTCACATTTAAATAAGTTACTTTAAAATGTTTTTATTACTCTTTTTAATAGGCATGACTAAGTATGTCCACATGAAATAAAGTGATTTCTAACTTGGTGGAAGCACTTGAGAGAACCAATAAGCTTTAGAAGAATTTGGTATAAATGCTGATAATGTAGACAGGAAAAATCTATTTGATGAGATTCAATTATACGATTTTTGTAACCCTTCCATGATAAAAAACATCATCATCCATAGCTGCCTATAGCAATGCTTATAATCTTCAAACTCTAAAAGTATGTTTTAGAATTTTCTTCTCAATACTGCTGAGAAGTTTTTTTTTTTTTTTTTTTTTAAGATTTGGAGAATTTCCAATGCATCTTTTTTCATTTTTATTTGTTGTGGCTCTGTTGCAATACAACAAACATAAGTACTTTCAGTACTTCCCTACTGAAACCTATCTGCCAGATTTTGTACATTGGTAATTGGCAATCAGAATACAAATATATTCTTTTCAGCATATAGAGCCTTCAGGCAGCTGAAGTGTATTCTTTTGCGTATTCGTATACTGTGAAAGGACCTAGTATACCCAAGGTGAGCTGGGTGGCAAAGTACTCATATATTAAAGCCAATTATATGTCATACATAAAAGGGCACATTAGCTACTTGAAAAAATTCACATTTATTTACTGTCAAACCGTGTTAAACTTTACACTGGATATTAGTGATGGGCTCATTATTAACAGGTTTACACAAAGGGATGAAAAGAAAGGCAGAATTTTGCTGAAACAATTTACATTTCATTAGAACTTTATCATAAAATAAATTAATTACTAAATATAGGCAGAAGGAATATGGAAGAGTAATATTTATGTTTTATTTCATTTTTTAAAAAAGAATAGGCACCTTTTGTTCACTAGAAAGTTTGTGAGAAGTGCCCAGTGCCCTCGCTGCCCCCTGTTCAAGAATAAACAGAGGGGTGACACACAACCTTTTCTAGATTTCACCACATTTGTGCAAGGCATGGCGTAACTGGCTTCAAAGAGTTTTTTCCCCCATAAACACGCTCTTTTGGCAATAAGAAATTTAAATGTAAGAATAAGGACTAACATGTCAAAGAACACTGTATACAGTGGAAAATAAGTGAAAATGGGTAGAACTTACCATGACAAAGTGTAAGAAAAAACATTTCATAACATATGTGCAACCAAGAGCTTTTCACAATATTTTCTTCAAACTCTTTAAAATTATTTTTAATGACAATTCTATTTCAGTTGGACACAAATGTATTTATTTTACCCTAGCAATAGAACAAAATATAATTTCTTTAGCCATTTTTGAAGAGTTCATTGTACAGTTGAGGAAACATATGAAATAAGGCCTGTGGCTTGATTGCTAGTGGTTAAACATGTTTTCAATCTTTGCCTTAATGTAAAAGGTTTGCAGTCAACTGCAAACTGCTGCAGAATATCTCTCCTGCTTTTCCAAGTCTTGTCAGGAACAGTAAGGTACAGTAAATTTGTCCCACAGGATTTTAAAGCCTACGTCTTGTATATAATACAATGCAGGCCTACAAAAATGGTGCAGCCATATTTACAAATTTAGTTCACAAACTGCTGCAGTAAAATGGCTGGAAAGTTCTATTTTGCTTGTTTCACAATTTCTCTAAACAGCAGCAGAATCTTAAAATACCTGGTTGGCATCTCTTTTCTTTGTAACAAATAATTCATTTTAGTATACTCTGTGTATATACAAAGTTTTTTAATGTTTTATAAAAATTCACAGAACTGCAAGGTTCAGTCATCTTTTTTTTTTTACACTGGAGAACCACAGGTCAACAGGGCCATCGCTTCAAGCGGAGTTTGAGGGAGCTGCATAGGGCCAATGGAGTCTGTCTGTATTCACTACTTGCATGTGGCCTCTGGAATCCTTAGCGGCACTATTAGAGACTTGTCACCAGCTGCATTTGTCCTTCTCTGACGTCTCCTTCTGGAATACACCCTTCTTTGTTAATGGGGATTATGTAACCATCGCTATTGCCTCTGCTGATCTGGTAGCACATCTGAAGCTGGTGGCCAGCTCAAGGTTTGGCATGCTCTTATAGTAGATGTCCTCGTTCTCACTCCTCCGGGACGGAGACAGGTCTTCTTCCATGTCGGGGCTGCTCTCCTGATAGGGAGAGTCCCTAAGGTTGGGCATGCTTGTGTACAGAGAGTCTCTGTTGGGGGACTGGAGATGGTCCTCAGCCTCGGCTGTCAGCTGGGATACGTAGCTGTCAGTCCCCTCGGGCTTCGCTTTCTTCTGGGGTTGGTACAGAAGGGAGTGAGTCCTCTGAGGGATGAGCGGGGCCTCGAGTTCTTTGTGATGGAGCTCCAGTCCAGGATTGTCACCATGCATTAGAGATGAAGCATCTGCCACAATAGCATCATCTTCGCTGCTGCTCCCTCCAATCACAGGCTTGACTGGTAGTGTGAGCTCGAGGTTGTGAGCCTTGCTGCTGCCCCGGAGGTTGTTGTGCACTAATTCTGAAATGATCATCTTCTCAAAAGCGGTATCATTCAGACTTAGTCCACAGTCCACAACCTGCACGCTGTCACTGTAGTCCCCCTTGCGCAGTGAGTAGCTGTTGTTAAAATTACCATTTAGCGGTAGAGTATCCATGGCACTTGTATCCCTGGCATTGTTCAGTGAATGTCCTGAAACAGAAAAGGGAGGGGTCCCATTACTGTCTCTGTTCCTGATGAGAGGATCGTTACTTCTTTAGAACAAAACTTTTTAATGTCGTTCAGGACAAAGTTGTATTCGAAAGCTAACACTTGGAAAGTGTCAGGCTTTCCCGCGTTCCCAACTGTAAACAGTTGCAACCCCTTAGATAACAGGAACAAGTGTGAAAAAATAATACTGTTTTCTGGGGAGGGAAGAGGGCATACAGAATGTTGATTTAATAATTTTGAGGAGAAAGTATTTATCAATTGATTTTCGGTCAAATCTCTGACACTGTTACAAAGAAGACTTCACTCCATGCCCTTGCATAGTTAATGCAAAGCAATTCATTAGTGACATTTACATTTTAAAGTACGAGACTATGGTTTATAAAAATAAATTAACAGAATTTGTCCTAAACAACACTAAATTAAAAGGGAATAAGTCACATACAAAAACTGAAGGCAAATGTACAACATAAACCCACAAAACTGGCAAGCAACTCTTTAAACAATATTCTAACATTTCCTTTTTCTGGAGATGAAGTAAAAAAAAATAATAATGAAAAAATGGACAGACACAAAGATTTCATGTTAAACAAAGATAGCCATCTCTCACACTGACTGGACCAGGGGCCCACAAGCACCATCCAACAACACGATAGACAGCAGGTGGAATGACTCACTTTGGACAACTCACATCATGTCTGTCTGCTCAGGCTATCTGGCCTAAGAGTAGCTGATATACAAAAAAAAGTAAAATGATTTATTGTAACATGATGAAGAATTTCTAAGCTTCTCAGCAACTTAGTCAGAGCAAGGGTTCAACAAATTAGATTACCAGCAATAGCAGCCTTTTGCTTTTTCATTGAATATTTCTTATGATTTTGAACTTTTGTTTTGGTACTAATACTCTAATGGCAATGGCCCCAGGCTTCTAATGGTCAAAGTTTGCCTGCAGCCCTGCAGTCTGCATCAGTCACAGTGACAGCTTCTAATGAACCAGCAGAATCTAGTATACGAGACTGGCCCACAGACACCATGGGCATGGAGGTTAAACGCAGAAATGTTAGGAGATTTCTTAAATATGGGTCACAGAAATTAAATCAAGAATAAGTATTAACTGTGGAATGGGAAAAGGGTGTCAGCCTTGGCTAATATATTTTTATCTCTAAAGGAATGAAAGATTGGATACATCTGCTGACGATATGAAGAGGTTTAGGAGGAAAAAAAATATGATAACATGCTCTCTTTGTATTTTTCTAGACACATAAACATGTAAACTAAGACATCACAGTGCTTCTCAGGCAGATGGAAAAAAAAAAGTTTAAGAGAAAATTAAATGGTCTGTACCATGGAAAGTTAGGTTATTCATTCTCAAAATCCTAGAGAAAAAAATCACTTGTCTACAGATAGGTCTGAAAAAAAAAGAATGAAATGATGTTATTGAAATGAAACTGACCACTGTGAGGCTGCTGCATTGTATGCAAGGCTTGGAGGAGTTTAGGAAAAAAAAAATTTCTTGGAAAAAATAGGAAATTTCCCTTTTAAGTGCTCACTCCACTTATAAAGCTGCAGATTATCCTAGAAAACTCATTGTCAGGACCAATAAATAACTCATAATTGCTCAATTAATTATCATTAGCAGAAAATAAGAAAATACGAGGGATCATATTGTTGACTCATGCTATTTTAAAAATTCTGATCCAACTTCTACATTTGAAAAATAGACAATTTGGTTCGTATTATGCTCCATGGCACATATAACAAAATGAAGTAATGACACTTCTTTGCAAGGCTTCCTTCAGCCTGGTTGACATGATTCACTAGCTTTATAAATTCATATATGTGCCACAAATTTTAGAAGATCTATTACTAGGAAACATCTGATGTTTTAAATTACAGTGACACAGGGATCAGTTACTAGCATTTGTTTCCTCCACAGAGGTATGATCTTGTCATTTTTCTTTCTTTGTATTGTTGTTTAATAAATATAAGAATATATATTGGATAATCCAAAAGGTGTTTTCTATGATATACTGCAGATCTAAGCACATCTTTGGCTGGTTTTGAAGAGGCAACTTTTTCTGCCCAAGTTCAGGTAATTCACTGGAAGACTTTCCACAGCCTGTAGCAAGATTACTGTGGGAATGCAGAAATGATAAGTCAATTATTCAGCATTCGGGTTGACAGTACCTCAGGCTTTAAGAAGCAAATTATTTCAGCATTGCATGTACTTAAGTATGAGCAGCATTTGCTACAGACCTCTATTACTGACAAAAGGCAGTGCATGTAAATGTACTGTTTGAATTTGGAAACATGTGAGTTGCAAATTGTGAACCACTTGCCCGCTGAGTCTACTTCATGACTGCTACTTATGTTTTAATTGTGCCGGTTAAAAATCATGCTGAAAAAATTTACATTTGATAGGCAAAGTTAAGTTTTCTCCCATACTTGTCTCTCTGTAGGTTGCTAGAGGAAAGCATAAGGAAAGTAAGAAAAACAAGAGAATGAAAAGAGAAGCTACAGTTACGTTAAAAAAGAATTTCAAGAAAAAAAAGGAAACGAAGTTCTGTGTTTAATTTAGTGACAAATATTAATTACAAATAAAGATTTTATGCTAATAGTAATTATGTAATAACTTTCACCAATATCTTGCAAATTCTGTTAATATTAAATATACTTTTAAAATAAATAAGCTATTAGAAAACATAATAAAATACAGGATGGGTTAGTGACAATCTCTCCTCCTCCCCCCAAAATAACTACAGATAGAAACTAACTAATATTAACTTTATTCTCAAAGTTTTTTAAGAAAAAAACTACCATAAAGCTGCACTATACTATAGTTTGGTTAGATTGATAATGCTGGATGCAGTTTTCTATACCTAGGCATCCAAATTATCTTCATTAGCTAAGTCATGCCAGAAACAAACTCTCTCAGCAAGCTTTAGAGTCAACTGAATAGTATATATTACATAGATAGGATACCTCTAAATGATATAAATCTTGAAGATGGGCTCTCGGACCATGTGATGTCAGTCCTGTAATAATATATTAAGATTTATGCCACCTGTGTCAAAAACATGGATAATTATTTGTAAATACTATCATGACTGAATTTTTACTATACTATAATATAGTGCAGTTTTAGAAGCCTGGCATGGGCAATACCATAATTCTTTTTAACTGAGAAATTAAGGATATAATAATAAATATATGGCAACTTGAGTATTCTAGAAAAAGGGTAAAGATCAGAGCTCTGTTTAGCAGCAAAGAAAGGTAGTTGTATTCGTAAGTATAAGCACACCTGGTGAGTTAAACACAGGAGCTGAAGGGGCATTACATACAACTGTTTCAGCGAGCAATGTGTTATAGGGGTTGTTAGTGCCGTGGGGTCGAAGAAGAGGGTTTGTTAGTAGGTAATTGCCAGTCATTCCTAAAGCAAAGAAACAGAAAAAAATACACAGTTCTCTTGTTTTAGTGTTACAGTTGCAGTAAAGTACTTTTTGTATTCATCAAGGGTAGTAGATAAGTTGGCAAAGGAAAATCTGCTGAAATTCTCTGACTGTATTTGAACTACTAATTTGAAAGAGAAAGGGGAAAGGAAAGTTAAATTTCAATAATTCACAGGTGCTTTCTAAGTCCCCCAAGTAAACACCTGCTGAGGATGACATTTACTAATTTATACAAAATCACTGTTAAACAAAAATGGCAATTAAATGCACAGAGATCAACATTATGTTTCGAGATGTTACTGCTTAATATTAAAAACCTAACCACTGAAGCCCAGAAGAGGGAATCTCAGACTTTCAGGATTTACAGGTGTGGGATTATCCCTCATGAAAACATCTGTGTTAATACCAACTTTGACACAAGCAGGAGGAAAAACAACTTTCACAAACACGTAAAAAGTATGACGCATTGCACCAAGCTTCTCTTAGTAAATGCAAGAGCACACATGCTGAGGGGAAAAAAAGAGACTGCGTATAATGAATTATTAGACCATTCACCAATTCTATGTAATAAGACTTTTCCTTCTACGATCTTATTTGCCAGGTTTCAAAAATGAATAATTGAATAATTCATTTCCTTTTTGATAGTCATCTTAACAGAATTAGGTAAAACATCAGAGCAATAGAATAAACACACATTTCACTCATTCTAATTGACAAATTACAAACCTTTCAATACTTATCAAACATATGTTTTGCATAGCTAATGTAATTTAGCTAAAAATATTTTAAAATTCAAGTTGGTTTTGATGCCATACATATGCTTTTTTCATTTTAAAACAATCTCATCAGAACAATGCCAACAATGAAAAGCGTCTTTAATATTTCATTGTGAAAAAATATATTACATTATAACAGTACATCAAAACTGAAATTACTTGATAAATTACCTCTCTAAGAAAATATAAAATATGATGTTTTTCATAATATATTGAAATTTACTAAGCTTGTACTCAGGAATATGTGTAGATGCATTGTGTCCTTATCTTGCTAAGTTATTTTATTTGCCATATTAATTTAAGTTAGAATTATACTGATTATGTGATAAGGGTATAATTGTAGACACATTAACAATAACAACTCAAATGTAAAAATTACTTCATAAGTTCTCATGTATTTTAATTATTTATGAAGAGTTACTATGTTTTTAACATTTACTTTTTGAAAGAAACATAAAAACAGAAGAATTTTACAAATAAGATGTTTTACTACAAAACTGGCACTGTTTAATGTGAGCAGTAGTTATTCTAATTAATTTTTTAAGAAGAAATTTTCATAAATGTACATTTAGAAAGGAATAATTTGTATCCCTAGGAACATATTTTAATCTGTGGCGAAGTATGTTCTCAGAAATTACGTTTTCCAGCCTTATTCTATTAATGTGGAGTTTGAAATTATACTTTTTGCATTACATTATTGAATAAAAAGAATTTATATGTACTTTAATAAAGGATAAAAAATGACTCAACAGGTTTAAGAAAGAGCTTATGACATAAACTCATTTGAGAGAAAAAGTCAGTGTTTCCTCTAGAATTATTGTAAATTGGCAAAAGGCACAAAATTTATATAGTAAACTCAAATTTTCCTAGTAACTGACCTTGATTAAGTGTTGAAGTGCTATTGATGTCACCTGAGATAAAAGAAGATTCAGATTGTTTTCTCACAGTGTCATTCCACATCCTTCTTATACGACTCTATTAACATAAAATAGCAAGACACATGTTATGTTAGCTTTCCCAAGCTTACCTTACATTAAAGAAACACAAAGATTTACCTTAAACAATCTGTGCAGGATTATCTTTTAACTTAAAAAAAAATGTGTACTGATTCTGTTCTTAAACTAAGGAAGTCTAACTGCTGTGTTTCTTCTTTATTAAGGAGTATTTAATCTTCTAATTTTAAAGAAATTTTCAATTATCGTCTTTGTTTAAAGTGGAGATGATGGTTGACTAACAAATGTTTATTGACTAACAAATGCTCCCTGAGTCCTATATTAGTGAGCTTAGGATATCACTATTATGACGTACTTCTTAAAGAAGTCTACCTCTCGAAAAAGGATGTTTATACCTAAAGAAACATCTTGGAGAAATACTTAAGAAGATATTAAAACCAAAAATCTAAGAGGGCAAGTATCTGCTACCTAGATATTATACTGAGAAGACAATTAGTGCATCTGAACAGAACATGTCTCAGAAGGCATTCTATAAAGAAGGTTAATTAAAGATGCTGTCAAAGTCTTTGTTACCTGTGTGCCAGAGGAATAGCGAGCACTGGTTCTGGTGGTGGATGCCTTCACTGAGCTGTGGGGACTCTCAGTCGGGAGGCCGCCGCAGCAATATGAATGTCTGAAGCACTTGCCATATTCTTTTCGTACCTGCATGGAATAACCGCGAGACCAAGGGATTAATATAAACATACTTGCTCCTCTTGCTCTCTAATTAAATGAGCAGAGGAGATGAAAAGTTCCACTAACCCTTTTCTGTGGAGATTACAAAATCAAATTCAATTGAATTGGTAATCGGAAAAACACTTCTGTCCACTAGACAGACCAGTAGGATTTTAAAGTGTGATATAATATGTAGAAATATGGTTTCTACCCTGTTATTATAGTGCAAATGTTATTAATTAATACAATGGTAATATTTTAAAAGCCTTATTCTAGCAATAGCCTTAGTCAACCCAATTTTCTATCTCATGCCAAGAAAACAGGATAAAAATTTAGTATTTTCCTTGCTTAATTACATTTAACCACTTGTAATTCAGTCACTTAAGTTTCATATGCTTTATGTCCTCTTAGGTAGGTCAATACATAAACTTCTTTAACTGGATTGCACAGTGTTATGGGTAACTTCTTTATAATGCAAGATTACATTGGCACAAGAATAAAGGGGAAATAATGTCCTTTGATACATATGCCATTAATTAGGATGGAATGTTTTCTTCATTTTCTGATGTGTCTAGCTCTAACACTTAGTGTAGAGAGTCTAAGATGCTCATTCACTTCATTAGCACATAAGGAACTATTTATGCAATTTCCATTCACATTAATGAGTTACCCACGTAATTTCCTTTTTCCCTTGAAGCTTGGATATATGAATAGATAGAAAAGTTCTTAGGCCTAAATGAAAGATTACACTTTAAAAAGTGGAGTCCAAGCAATGCTAAATAATAGGGCCCCAATTAGGTGGTCAAGAATTGGGAGGAGTTGGGGATATTTCTGGATTCTGTGCAGTTATATTTTGGCATACAAATATGCTTCATGTAGCTAAGAGCCAGACTTTGAAATTATAAGGAAGGATGAAAGGCTGCACATGAAATTATTTTTTTCTAGTAGGTTTCAAAAAACACTCAAAGCCCCCTGACAACCCTCCAAACCCCCTCACTGCAGATCATAGTTCTATGAGCACCATCACTGCAAAGACCAAAATTCTTGACACTTATTACTTGGGAAATTAGAGAATTAAAGTCACTAATGACCTTTTAAATCTAAGTGCACTTGCATTTTCATTCTCTTAGCTTTATTTAATTATAGCTATTAGAACAAATAACAATGTGGTTGAACTTTCAAAGTATTTCCTTTGTCTAAATATACACTCAAGCAGTTAGAACCATGATTTTAACTAAATCATCTTATGTTATGTTCTAACAACTCATCATGGCAATATCCAATACAACGTATCCAAGACTAAGTAGAACTTGTTCAAATGAAGTGTAACACAATAACTTAAAGAGATAATTGTTAATTAACAAGCGCAGCAAAATCTCTGCAAAATTAATATGCAAACCCTATGAGGAAATAATGACAATATCATTGTCTGCTAAGTTTATGCTTTATCAAAAACATCTGACAGAAGTTATGAATATGTGATCATCTGCATGTATATAACCTGCTCATCTATGAGAAAATATATAAAAGCCAAAGTAATTACAAGGTCATACCTGTATAATGTTTAGCAAGTTAAATTTCAGTGTTATTAAATAAGACATGATGCATCAAAAAAATTTTTTTGCACATTTAATGGCTATTAACTGCTCTGAAAGCTATATAACCAAGACAATGGCAATCACAATGGTATTTTATCCAAATAATACCCTCTGGTGTTGGTTTTGCCTAATGCCTATATTGCTATGAATGTATATTATTTGTCAGTATTGCACATTCCACTGTCATTATCTCAAAATTATAGCTTATTCAGAACTGATGGAAGTAACAACACTATCATCTTGTCAGGACTGAAAACTTAATAGTTTTCACTTTCACAATTCTATTTCTCTGTTCAATTTAGTGACCAACTAATAATAACAGAATAAGAAGACTACATTAGATATGCAGACGGGGAAAGGATGATACCTAGTGAAAGGCATGGAAATTTTAAACTTAAATGGCAGCTAGTTTATTCTATTAGGTTTATATCTTACAACAGATTAAAATTTTTCACCTGCAACTTTAATTTTTGAATCACTTTTGAGGATTCCACTTAAGATTAAATCAGGACAAAATAATAAGATGTGAAATATTAAATTATAGGATTTTAAATTCTTTCAAAATTACTCAAAAGGCAACATTAATATTCATATTTATATATCTTTTGCTTTTAAAATTTACACCATTTAACCTTATACTCAATTTTTGTTTTGAACTACTGCATTCCTTATATTGAGAAAGAACAAGATTATTTAAATTTTTCTTTATCTTGTACACCCTCTGCACAAAGCATTTTTGTATACTTCAAAGAAAAAATCTTACAAGTATCTAGTTTATAATATTGCCCAACTGAGATTCAAGAGATGACTGGTGTTGACATATTTTATATGTGAAGCCTCCTGACTTGCATTACAATTAATTTATGAGTAAAATATGATGTTATTAATAGTATGCCAGTGATAACTTAAAATCTCTATTAAATATATTATTTTTCAAATCAAAGAACAAGTAAGCAGAGCCTCCAAGTGTTTTCACTTACTTTCTTTTGGAGAGCACAGTGAAAGATGAAAATGAACACTCCCTGGAAAGCATTAAAGATGGTGAAGAGATATGCCATCACAATAGTCTCCTCATTAAAAAAAGCAACCCGAATGACCAGGTTAGGCCAAGAAGACATAGAAGAGCAAATGCACCAAGCACCCAAGACCTGAAAAAATAAGGTGAATTTTATTAACAGATTCAATGAGAGAACAACACATATCACACTTAAATATTAGCATATCATTAGTAGCAGTTGACTTTCTCTATGTTCATATTCAAATTCAACAGCATTTTGGCTTTAACCTTTCATTGATTAAAGAAAAAACAATAGCATTTAGTACTGCAGTCTCCAGTGAAAACGGCAACAGCAGGTATGACCTTTTCTTATTCAGAATAAATAAGTATGAAAACTATATTAAAATACAAGGTATAAATTAACCCCATGACTTTATTGTCTTTTATGTGCATTGTGATAAAAGAAATTAAGGAGTCCTTAATTAGTTTACTCCTGTATTTTTATTCCTGTGGTGTACTCATGACACTGAATAATGTGATACATACAGAAAGGTTAAATGGCAGATAATCACTTAACACCTGAACTCCAGATTCTAGGAAACTAATCTTAGGTGAACCTAAGGTTTTACAACTAAAGCATGAAGAAGCCTAGCTGAAATGGGACAAAAATATGAGAACAACTTCAAAATAAAATAATTTTGGAGAGATTTCATCATGAATAGCTTAAGGAGAAAAGAACTGTAGAAAACTAGGACGGAATGAGAGGATTTAAAGTCAGTGCATTCCATGTCTAACTAATGATCTTACTTGATAAATGGCTTATTATCTTCATAGCTAGAAAGCATTATAAGCAGAAAAGAGAAACAAAATTATTAGACAGAATTAAAATAGAAAGTAATAAGAAAGCATTTATATATTTTATAAAATTAGTCAAAATTAAGAAAGTCAAAATGCAGAGGCAAGCAATTAAAAAATAAAGGCATATTATAGTTTAAAATACTCTAGCAAATAAGATATTCCAAAATAATTATAAAAATTAAGGGCAATTCATGGTATTGACGGATTTGTAAAAATATAAATCATGCCATAAATTTGTTAATGTAGATTCTACCTTACCCAGGTAAGTCCGTATTATAGTAGCCATCACAAACACGGTAATTACTGGTGTAGATGAGAAGACAGAAAGAGGAAAAGGAAGAAAAGAGAGAGATGCTAAAGATTAGCTCTCTCTCTTACCATGCAACATGCAATGAAGCTGACACTAACCTATCTAAAACATCTAATAAAAAAAATTACCTTTACTATAAGATCTGCCATTTTTAACATTTAAAATATTTTCTACACCCCATTGTAACCAACTTGAACAATATCTCCTCAGATTTTAAATTAATTCATTTTAAAATATAACTGAAAATGCTATCAATTTTTTTCCACAGCTATTGATTTTTTCTCATTAGATAGCACTTTTTCCATTGATATTTCCGTTTTTTCAACCCTGAATTAAAGTAAACATTTATTTAATTATCATGAAAGCAACAGATAATCTCCAAGTTAACAATAGTAATGGAGTAAATTCTCTTAGGAAAACAGGATTAGAAGTAGAAACTGCTCAGAATCCTTAAATCAAAAAATCATTTAACAAAACAAACAATATAATCATATCAGTCATGCAAACAGGAACATCATTTTGAACTGCATTTTAAATTTAAATAAGATTGCTAGTTTATGGAATTTCCATAAAGGCACTAAAACAGTTTTTTGGCTCTAGATCATGACAGAAATTATTATCAAATTTCTGACCAATGTCTGTGACATGGTAACAGTAAGGTTCAACCTTGATCAGTAAAATTTCATTCTGAATAATTTCTACAGTTGAAAGATGGTATTCATGAATTTGCTGTGGGGAATATCTTTCACTCAGTTTGTCAAGCACTAAAATTAAAATACAAAATACTTACTTAATGTTTTCCAACCTGCTAGAATCCGGTTTTAATGTGTTTGAGTGCTTCACCATTTTGCATAATGTGATCACCAGAAAGATAATATTTAGCTGTTACAACAAAGAAAGAAAGAATTAGATAACTATGAGAAAAAGTTAAATACATCATTACAATATACTTAATGATTAATGCAGTTAAACATCAATAACATGAGTACATGGTAGAAACTGACTCAATTTTAGTTTACTTATCATTACTTATGCAATGATCAAGTTGAGTCTACATGAAAAATTTTCTGGCCATGTATGACTGATTTTTTAATAGATCATTTGATATGAAATTGCAGCCCCATTAAATAAGTATCATGTGGTGATAAGTAAATAAATTAGAAAGCCTAGTGTCTTTAGCTAGAGGTACCCCAGGGCCTAAAAATCATCTAATAAAAATATGAGGTGAGTTCTTTAGAAGGCACATTTATATTATGCAGTTTATAATGGAAATATCTCTGAATTTGGGACCCTCAATCTTAGTTGAGAGTCTAGTTCTTGATTTTGACTGATTAAATGAGGAAAATAACACCTGAACAATCCTTTTGTAAGGTAATGGTTAAGGATCAATGAGATAACATATGGAATATGGTCCCTGGTTACATAAACTAAGATAGACTTTTAAAAATATAAATGTATTTGCTATTTTAGTGTTAAAGGACATCATTTCTTTTTTCTTGATGTCTCTACACTGAATGGAAGTAGAAAAATTCTAAAGAAAGGCTGTTTCGAGTCCCTCTAAACACTCAGTTATGTAATGAATACTAACTAGGGAAGATGGAACCTGACATGGAAGAACAGTCAGGGGAATCAACTTGAATGAACTTCAGAAGAAAAAGGGGTGTGTTTTGACTGAAAAGAGTTAGCGATCTGTAATTTGCATTTGCTTCTATGGAAGCCTGGCAGAATCTACATGGAGTAAAGGCAGTTCCATTTTTATGCTCCAAAAATAAAACTATGCTAAATTGCTCTTGGATTCTTTTTGACTTTTTATTTACTTCAAAATACTACTTTAAAAAAGACAAAATGAAGTTATTTTGTGAGCATTGTGACTAACGGCAAGCACAAATGGTATATTTAGAAATGTGTAAAGACAAAAGCAATTCCTTAGTGGTAAATAATCCACATAACTTTGTTATAGTAACAATTTTTACTGAGTCCAAAACCATCTGATAAAATGATAAGACTATTTTGCTCGTAAATCACTACTTCCTATTTTATAATTAGGAAAAAAGATGTAACGCAATAAAGAAAATTTCCAAGTCCTTCCTAATGAATTTAGGAACAGAGCAAAAGCTTTAATCTAAGCTGTATATCAGTCATTTTGTCTACTGTGCCTTGTTATTTCTCTTAGATGTAGAATTTCCTCTTAAGGAGTAAAATGAGGTTAATGGGAATAATTTGCAAGTGCCGGCAGATTGCATTCCATTGTTTGATGTTAATTACTTGAAGACAAAAGAAGCTCTTTGCTTAAAAAAGCACTTAAAAATTAATTTCTTAAAATATTGGTCTAGAGAAAAAGTAAACAATTTTGTAAAAAAAAAAATTTCTAGCTTTTTATTCTGGAGGTTATAAAGTCCAGTTAGTCATATATAAATAAAAGCTTACATTTTCAGGGATATTAGAGTATCATGCATTTCATTCAACTAATATTTATTGACCTTACTGCTCTACACAAAAATGTGCTTATTGTATTGTGGATAAGACACAATTTTTTGCCTTTGAGAAATTAGGGAGATCTTTCTGATAGTATAATAAATATTTAATTTGGTTTTTAAAGAATCATGGTACGGTTTACCTCTAAAATTTTTGTAAAGGCAAAATCAGCAATGCTTTTATTTTTTATTTTATGTAACAGTAAGCCTTAACCAGGACAATTTAGGAGAAAACAAGTACTCTACACATCCTAAAAACAAATAAACCAAAACTTATTTAAGAAACTGATTACAACTCCTAGGTAAGAATGGCTGCCTTAACAGCTTCAAAGTTAAAATCATTTAAAGATTTTGACCCTTCTTTTTGAACATCCTGATGAAACCATTTATTTATTACAAACTTCCAGACTTAGGGTTGCCCCTCCATTCTAACACTTTTTCTTAAATAATTTTCCAAAGCACAAAGGGCCACAGTTTGGAGCTAATAATTTTCTAAGTATATTAATTATCCCTTAGGAACAAAATAGAGTACATTTAAGGAAAGAAAAGATATTATCCACTGTCATGTCAAAACTACGAATACAAGGAAAGAAATGAATGTGAATGTGAAAAAATATGGATGTATCAAGTATTATGCCATAAAAAGAAAATAAGAAGAAAATGTGAAATTGTGGGGGTGAATCCATCCAAACATATTTTTCAATGAAAAAAAAAAGCAAAAAAATCAGTTATTTAAGAATTAGCTCATTTTCTAATAAAATTGAAATAAAAATGAAGTGTACCTATGTAAAAATAGAGCTTAAGTATGATACAAAGACATTTTTTTCTTGTTAAGATAGAACTAAAGAATTTGGAACTGCCACAGAAAACATATTTCATTTAATCCTTAAAAAACATCTTCCCTTCTTTTCCCCTTACCCTGCTGAGGGTTTCTTAATGTATATATATTCAGTGTTTCTTCCTAGTTGCAAACATGCACAAGACATAAAGTTCAGACAATATAGAAAATTACAGGGAAAAAGAAACAGTACCAAAAACCTATAATCCTATTCCAGAAGTGCATGCGTGCTAAGTTGTTTCAGTTGTGTCCACCTCTGTGAGACCCTATGGACTGTAGCCCACCAGGCTCCTCGGTCTATGGGATTCTCCAAACAAGAATATTGGAGTGGATTGCCATGCCCTCCTCCAGGGGATCTCCCTGACCCAAAGATTGAACCTGCATCTCTTAGGTCTCCTGCACTGGCAGCTGGGTTCTTTACCACTAGTGCCACCTGGGAGACCCACTGAATTGATTATTTTACAAATTTGTGATGTTGAGTATATCACCAAAGACTACTTAGCTGCTATTAATATAGTGTCAATGCTGAGATTCAATATACTATCTTCTAGCTCCATGGCCCAATCTTGTCAATAAAATAAACCAGTTTTTTCTGGTTGAGAAAATTAGGAATCTCTAGCAAAACAATGGAGAAGGCAATGGCAACCCACTCCAGTACTCTTGCCTGGAAAACCCCATGGATAGAGGAGCCTGGTAGGCTGCAGTCCATGGGTTGCTAGGTCAGACACGACTGAGCAACTTCACGTTCACTTTTCACTTTCATGCAGTGGAGAGGGAAATGGCAACCCACTCCAGTGTTCTTGCCTGGAGAATCCCAGGGACGGGGGAGCCTGGTGGGCTGCCGTCTATGGGGTCACACAGAGTCGGACACGACTGAAGCGACTTAGCAGCGGCAAAACAAAGATAAACTATACAAAGAGTTTTATAAATTTTTTAAAAAGGTTCCACTTCTCTATAATCTAATTTATAAACCAATAAGAGATGATAAATGAAGTACATAAAATCCTGTATGAATGACATAAAAAGGTGTGCTCTTCAAATGATTCCCACTCGAACTTGCCTTAATAACCAATTCTCCATTCCCTTTGCAAAACACAACCATCCATAATCAGCAAATGGCTAAAATGCCCACACATTATTCCTACTAGCCAAACTGTACATTGAATAGTTTTGTTTTCTTAAACCTGATTGTGCTAGTCATATGCACACACACATAAATATTACACAAACCAATAAAATCCTAGTGGGGAAAAAAGCTGTTGTTTCTAAATTATTTAAAATTGCTTCCAAAAGGTGTTTTTAAAGTGAGTCTATTTAAAAAAGAAAATCTAAAATCCTAGAAAAATAATCATAAAACCACAGTAGAATTCTTGTATCAGATTCTTTCACAAGTGTCTATGAGTTCTCCAATTTACAGAAACTGAAAATAAAAATTTAGCCAAGGCACTAGCAGTCAGATTGCTAAGAAATTTAGTTAAATCTGACACTAATTTAGTCTTTGAATTATGATGATACACAATTAATGAGACAATGGTATCTTTAATAGGATATAATATCATTATTTTAAGACAAATTATGAAAAAAGACATGCAAGACTTACTGTAAATCATAAAAGTAAAAACGCTAAGTGTGAAATATTTTTCTTCAACACATTAAAAATCACTAATATATATTATTTCTGAAAAAATATGTCTACTGTCTAAGAATTGAACATTTTAATACATTATCACCAAATACATGAGTGAAATATTTTATGAAATTAAACAAAATATTTACCAAAGTATAAACAAATTTTTTAAATTTTGGTTTAAAGTTCTCGTATTTTCTCCAGTGTCTAAAACTGCAAATGATAATTTTTAGTGTCATTGATAAAAATTGTTCCTATGACCTTTCTCAAGAGGCAATACATTCAATTAAGTCATAATTTTGTATAATAAGACATTTCAATAGATTTTTTTCTTTTCTACTCTTGTTCTTTTAAAATATAACTATGCAAATCAAAACAAGAAACAGAGCGGCAAAAAGAAACATCTTTGACAAAATCTATTGTTCAAAATAGTCACTGATAACCTTAGTTTCAAATGACAGAGTGTTTTCGTCTTAGCATTTTCCCTATGACATAAATGGCTCGTTCCAGCCATATATCTTTGTGCCTTTTATTTTTCTGTTTAGAGTAAGTGGTTTCTTTCTTCTCGCTTTTTTCTTTCTGATTTATTTTCCTGCCTTTCGCATGCATTTAACAAATAAAAGAAATCACAGCCATCAATGAGGATTTCTCCATTGGAAGGCAGGCAAAAAGGATGAGAAGAATTGTCTTCACCATCCAACCACTATTCTTATCCCTTCAAGCCCAATGAAACCATTTTCTGACCTCATGTTCTTTTTCTTTCCAATATAAATGCTACTAAGTTTAAACATAGTATTTTGGGATAAGTTGAAAATTGTTATGCATCAGTGAGAAACAAAAAAGATGGAGTTATAGCTATGTACATAAAGATTTGTCTACAGCTCGTATATATGTCGCTAATCATTCATGTAGAAGCCTCTAGTAAGTACAAAGTAAAAGAGTTGTGTTACATGTTTTATGTTAATTCACCAGCCTAAATGGTCCATAATGAAGAGTAAGTTTGGAGATGAAGCAACTCATCCAGGAATTAATCAGATTTTAATTCTGCTCTTTCTATGTGTGTGTACACAGGTAAACAGATAGGTATCTCTTAACAGAATTCTATGTGAAAGAGTGAAAGCAAATTGAAAGAATTTCAGCTAAAAAGTGTTGAATCACTAAACAGGGCATTTTCTCTTCTAATAACAAATAATACTCTCCTCCCTATCCCCCCAAAATATTTCATAAATTACTGCTGAAACACTCTGCCAGTGTAATTGCTGATAAAATTCATCACTACTTGATGATACGGCCTAGCTAGTTCTCACTCACATTGATGATCATGAAAATACAAAGAAGTTTAAAGAAAGAAAAAGGTACCATAGATTACAGAAGTGCACGGTTTGTTTTATAGCCATCCACCTGCTCAACTGAATCATATCCGTCTGAGCTTAGCAGCTTAAAATTCATTCCACAGCTTGCAGTGCTGACATGGATATGATAAGACAGAAGAACAGAAACACCACTCTGAAGTAACCTAACTGAACTGCACATGTTCTGACCCTTTTTGTCCTCCCTAGAGCTTTTGCTACCTAGCAAATGCAACTCTAAAACTGCACTTGTATCTCCAGATCTTTGCTGTTAGCCAAGCAGAAACCTATTTCTCCCTGGGACTAGCAGCCAGAGAGGTGTTCTCAGAGGAAGACTTCTAAATGAGTGTGTGAGCTGAACTCTTACTGAACTGAATTAATTATTAATGATGCAGATGGAGCTGTCCAAATGATAAGAACAGCTCCTGACGTGTCATGATCCAAGCTTTCATTAAACTATTTCAGGCATACTAATGGTTTCCCACTGCTCATTACTTACAAGCACTTTTCTCATAGATATAATAACTCTAGTGCCTGTAGGCAAGACATCCTATAGAAATACAGAAGTAGGAAATTTTATCTCCTATAACATGTTTTTTTTTCCCTTCATTGAAAATGATTAAAAATGTACACTTATTTAATACTACTACTAAAGTTACACGATTTCAATTCAGAAAGCTGGAAATACAAAACTATGCTTTCTAGGAATATCAGTAGGTAATTTTTGTTACTCCTTAAAAGGGTAGTATACAATATAATTTATTTTGTGTAATTTGCTAAACTGTGTCTTAACTGATTTTCAATGACCTATATCACCACAAGGATATATACATAAAAATACATTAATACTAAACAAAGATGTGCTGAAAAATCATATATCTCACTTTAGGTTACATTTGAGATAATGTTTTACACTTCAATACAATTCTTTGTCTTTCTATGTTGGAAAGATTAGAGGGCAAAGCAATTGAAGGAGAATTATTCCAAGGATCTCTGTACTGTGATTGCAACCTGCTGTTTTGTTTTGTTTTTTAAGTTGAGAACACTGTTCCCCAAAGCCCTTCACATCTCAATATAAATGATTTGGTAGAAGATAATAAGGACAAGGCTATAAAATAATAGTAGGCTCTCACTATAAATGGGCAACATAATAAAACATCCTTTACTTCTTTTCTTGCTGGAAGCTGAGGATAAATGAACATTAACTCCTTTTGCCAAGTGAAAGGTTTTTTTAACATTCTAAAGTCAGTATTTATCTTCTGATATTAAAAAAAAGAAAAATAAAGAAAAAACTGCAGTAAGACAGACACATAGATCAGATATTTCTACAATGGTCACAATTTTCAAGGTATCAATGTTTGGCCAATAGTTCAGGGAAAAAAGAAGCCTGTGTCTTCGAGAACCATACATTTTCAACTCAGCTGTTTGTCATTTAAATCAAGATAGGCTCAGGCTGTGTTAAGTAAACCAAGAACAAACACTGGGGCAATCATCTCGATTGAATAACTCTGATGAGAAATCAACTTTCCAAGGAACACTTGGGAGTGTTTTACTGGTGTGCTTCCTACAGGCATTCATCTCAAATTTTCGTTTTACTTTTATAAGTAACTGTATAAAATAATTCATTTTAATGACAAAAGTGTATACACTTGAGATAGTTTTAAGTGTCCTTGAACTACTAAAATTTTTTCTTAATTTTATTAAAATACTAGTAACTATAATTATAATACTACTAACCATAGGAAATATCTTAATAAGCTTACTGTGTCACTTTTTTATAGAAAAAACAATCTTAATAGAAATAAAAAGACATAGGTGATATAAAAGTTGATTATGCTTCATTTTCAGTCTTACAATATTGTAACAATTCTCGTAACAATAATTCTTACAATTATTTGTAACAGCATGATGTTAAAACTGAGTGAACAGCTTTTAAATACTGAAATCCAAATATTTTAGCTTTTATAAAAATTTCAACTATATTTCAAATATTTGATTAGTGATAATTTAACTAAAGAAACCTTAATGTCTTTTACTTAAGTTGTATTAAATTTATTTTAAAACAAAATCTCTTAGAAACCAGTATGTGCATTTGATATTTTAAGTTTCAGAAAAATAAATTTTATTTCTAATGAATTTAAAATTTATTTAATATTATTTTATTACTCTAAGCTTAAAAAAAACTGTTTCATCCCTTAAAAAGAATCTGGGTGTGGAATTTATTTAAAAGTACTAAATTACTATGTAGAAATTATGATAATAAACATTAACCTAATTTTTTTTACTTCTATAAAACACTAATTCATAAATGCTATACAGGCTTGGTGCAGAGCTAATACTATAGATTCTAAAGACATAACTACCTAAACTAAACCTCTTAGTAAAAAACTCCACTAGTCAAAAGCAGAATATGCTACACATGTTATCCCTTTCTAATTCTCAAACTACTTTCAAATCATACAATCTTAACATGGCTTTTACATATACACTTACATATATACATATATTAGATTATGACATCACATTTCTGCAAACTAAATTACAAATGAGGATAAAAGTACTTCTTAAAAGAAAGAGGGTTTTCAGAAATAGTACTAATTAGCATGTATATAAACTCTCAATAACTATATCATAGGTAAAATATACTACATTATTTTATTTTGTAAGCTAGACATGTTGATAAAATCTTTGCATGTATAGACAAACAGTAAAACAAATTATCCCTACTTCCACTGTACAGCTAAAAAGGCAAGAATAAAAGGAAAGCAAAGCAGAGTCTGCTTACCAGAATAATGAAGGTAACAGGTCCAATGAAACTCCATATAAAATAGTTATCAACATGAAGCAGCAACTATTATGAAAAGAAAAGAACATTAAGTGGATCCTCAAATCACAAGTAAGACAGAATTTTAAATATCTAACAAGCAAAACTATCTTTACAGTTGCCTTTGAAAATTTATCATGGACAAGAACAATTTTAATAAATGAGTTGGCTCTGACTTAAACAGTAGTAATTATTTACCTCAAACTACTGTTCTTCATTTCAGGTTTTAAATTTGATAAAGACATACATAATTGTGTTGTGAAAACAATAACTCTCACCCCAATCCTGAAATGTTAAAACTTCTAATTTTACTAAGAAAAACTTGAAACTCAGTATTCCAAATTGTCTCATTGTTCTAAAGTTCTTATCTTCAAAATTTGCCTTTCGGAGCTACATCTAAGCTAAAATGTTTCACCCTATGGCACACAAAGGATAAAAAAATAATAATAATAAGTGTTCAGATGTAATGTTTGTTGTAAAACAGTATATCACAAATATAACACCTCAGTTGGGAATGGATGAATAATAGGGGGAAAAAATCCAAGCACAGAATTCATACATCATTAGAGTAAATGATGCATAAACTTATTAAGACAGATTTTACTTAGTAGTTCATTCTTCATATAACATTGAATCCCCAACGAATTTCTTTTGTCTTTCATCATCTGTGTAGTCAGAAAGCTTTTTTTAGTCCAAAGAATCTTTATATAACTAATTTTATCAAAGGAAAAAATAAACAGAATTGGAAGGCAAATTCATGCCTCTAGCAAACAAAATCCTCAGAAACATGGCTATGTCTACCTTCTGTCACTTTCCATAAATATCTGTATTTTTTTTTAATAAATGAATGACAGTCACTTATTTTAATCCTTTCATACTGCCTGATAAAATATTATCAAAGTAAAACATATGGGATGGAATGTGGTACTGTCACAATTCAAAACTAGAGTTAGCTAGAGGGTCGGCTGCACAAAGAGAGCTAATGAAGCATTAGCTTAAAAACTGAGTAGTTAAACCTGTCAGAGGCTTTAAGTTCACAAGAATTTTTGCTTAATATCTTTCTAAGGCTAAAAAGTTATTTACTTTTTCAATTTGTTTCAGGTCAATCTTTTGTGTTAAAAAGAAAGTCCATAATTTAGAATCTGCCTCACCAGAGTACAAATCCTCTGAACCTAGAAAATTACAAAAGACTTGATTGTAATTTGTGCACGGCATGCCCATTCTCTTACCAATAAAGCTTTCAGATGCTATTTTAGTCTGTCAGGGACCTTCACTGACAGCTAACAGGCTTTAAAAAAATTATTCACTTGAAAAACACTCAGGTCACTTGCAATTACTTACGCTTTTTCTGTTCCATAGCTCTTATAGTCAATAGCAGCTGAAACTCCAACCACTGTGGCAGGAAACAAGTAACCAGCAACATAGTAGTATTTCTTTCTTGAATATTCACTTTCAAAGACTTCAACTAACATTAGATAGAGCTGTACACCTTCTAGACACATCCAAGCAAAAGCAGCCAAAAAGAAAAAGTGTAATAGTCCTGCAAATATTGGGCACGCAATCTATAAAGGAAAGAAGCAAAAACCCAAAAGGGAACATGTGAATATAAACAGCTCACTCCAAAACTATATAGTATTCACTGATAGTATCTTTAAGATACATTATTATTTAAATGACTGCTTTTAAAAAACCTTTTAATAAGTGAAAATACTGCTAAATATGACTCAGTGCTTATGAAATATAATGCTAGATGTGTTAAAAATATCATCACTATAAGACATTTATATTTTTAGTAAAACTAAATGCAAATAAGAAAACATTAATTTCTCTTCTAGAATTACATATTTTAAAATCTGAATATTCTATTTGTAGATAATTTGTTTTAAAAATCTTTAGAAAAATTGTTTCCAAAACCATAAGTTCTATTTTTTTCTATTACAGAATTTTAAAAATTTTGCTTTAATGGTAAATATACTAGCTCTAATTAGTTAACATCATTTTCCTGTCGTATGTGGAGCATTCTCAAATTCATTCTATAGTGTAAAGCATTAACTAAGTATCTTTCTACATTGAGACCTCATGATAAAGAATAAATTGCTCAGATTATGAGGAAATGATCACTGGTCAGAATGACTAAACAAAACAAAAATTTAATATTATCTTTTCATTTTAGTGTCCTCAGTATTCTTCTACTCAAATTACATGTTTTATTAAAACCCAGAAAAATGCAACTGTACCTTAATATAAGAAATGAATTAACCCACAATATTTCTTAATGACTGGGTTGTCTTTTATTATAAATTATCCTTTAGTATTGCCATGTAAACTATATTAAGTTATAAAGTCAAATATTAATAGTAGCATATGTGGATAACCTGTTATAATAATAATTTTCAGAGATCCAAGGTCAACAAATGGAAGGGGTACTTACCATGTATTTTGTCTTATCAATGCCTATTAGGAAAATAAATTCAGCAATAAAAAGATTGATACAAAGGTTCTTGTGAATGGTATTACGGTCACTCTGTAGACCACGGAAAAAGCAGAAAGTGAAGATGCAGATAGCCAGACAAACAAGGGAAATGACAATTCCCACCCAGGTGATGACTGTAAGGAGTAATTCGTGAACTCCATCTTTGTACTGAAAATAAAAAATATAAATATGAGGGACTTTAGTATTCCTGTGTTACATTAAATAAATATAAGTTACACATGTGAGAGTTCATCTTTTAATACTAAACTCTAAATATTCATATGTGTTCAAATGGGGCTCAATGCTAAAACAAATATTTTTTCTATTATGTAATAGTTCAATGTTATCTTATTGATTTTTATATTCAAAGAATGATCTATGAAAGAAGATTCTACTTAGAAAATGACTGAAATTAGACTGAAATTAAACATAGAAAACATTTTATAATAAAGACTGCTTATTTAAAAAATAATTGGCATTTTATTGGTTTCCAGACTAACAACTCAAATTTTAAGTTTTAATTTTCTCCTTGAGATTTTATATACTAAGAGTTAAGTACATAGTAGATCTGAGAGTTTTCATGCTGTCCTTCTTAAAATATTTTTATTTTCTGGTATTGTTCTCTTAATCGAAGAAGAAATGAATTCTAAAATATCCCAGCAATCTTTCTGATCTTTTGAAATCTGCAGTCTTACAGAGTGTGCAAAGTGCTTGGCAACTTATAGAAAAGTTTTGAAATGAGATTCAAACATTTAAGATGGGGAGGGCATGTTACTATTTAGAACCCTCTGTCTCTTTTATATAATCTATTGTTGCTGTTAGCTTTTAAAATCCCTGACGCCTCTGCTTAACACCTGACCACAGGAGAAAAACTTAGAACAAGTCTATGAAGTACATAATTTTGAGAAGTAACAATACAGTGTCGAAACTGCCTAAAATATATGGACGGTGTAGAAACAATTAGAGATCCACATTACTTTGTTTGCTTTTTAGTTATGATAAGCACCCAAAGAAGGGACAATTATACAAGCTGTTTTGAATCTCTGAGGTTTTTCTCTGCTACTAATTAGAAGTGCAAATACTTACTGCAATTTCCCTGTGGGCCATGAGAATTGCAAAATTGGTTAGGTGGCTGCATGCACACGTCGTACGAGTTTTATTAGTGTCAACCAGCTTGCAGCCCTGGGTAGACCAATATCCCATCATAGTTCTCTCTGAGTAGTTCCAGAAGGAGCAGTTTGCATTGAAATAATTGTCAGGCTGGGAAATAAAATGACAAGATAAAATTAGGATTTTATACTCTAAGATGGCAATAGCAATTGTTTAATATGTATAAAAGGTAATTTAGATTAAACTTTGCATGTTTCGGACTATAAAGTTTTTCATCAGCAAAATTGTAGACTATGTCATACAAGGCAGATACCTAACCTAAAAGGGGCTTTATAGTCCGAAACACTCTAAAGTATACTCTAAATTACCAAAGACCCATTTTACACAATTTCCATCTTCTGATTTTATATACTGATGGTAATCAGAATCATTTTTTCTTTTCTGACAAAAACTGCTCTGATAAATTCTATAAGGACCAAGTGTTTATAAATCCATCTTGTTTTGGGCCCATTTTAGTTCTAAGGGAACAATAGAAATGACTCAAATCCTATAGTTAGTACATCAAGGCTCTAAAGAGAGTGAAGCAAACTACAGAAAATATGAGAAGAAAATAGCCACACAAATGTATTGTTCTCTGCCAATTCTGGAGATTTACATGGCTATCTATGCCCACTTATTCACTCTACTATAACTACAGCCAAATTCTGCAATCTTCCAACACAGTGCAATTATTTAACTACTAACTTGCATTCTAAGGTATAGCAGAGGAATCACATCTCTTCAATTCTATATTATTAAAAACACAATGCTTGATAATGATTCTGTTAATATGATCAGTAAAACAAACCAAAAAGACCTGCCACATGAAAAAGGCAGAGTCTTGATAACTCTGTTATCATGCTAGTAAGGTAAGGGTTAATTTTCATTCTAAAACAAATTACAGGCATTTACATTTTCCTGTTGATTACTGAATTAGCTTTCATTAAGAATACACTTAAATTCTAATAATCACTGAACCAGGCTCATTTAATTTTATGTTCGCAGACTTAAATAAACTTGTGTCTCTGACCTGTCCAACATTTGAAATTCAAATAGGAAGTCTTTTCTCTCCTCTCTGCCACTTCTCCATTCCCCTTGTCTCAGTCCACAGCATGTCAATTTTGCTTTCCTTCCTCACTGGTTTTATAACTTTCCACTATTTCATTAGCATACATAACTTACATCAATGTGTGGTAGGGTAAAAAGCACAGGATCTGTCAAGTATACTCGGCTGGACTCTTTATTGATTGAAACTGAAATGACGTGAGAATTCACTGCAATGGTGCTATTTCGACCAATAAAGTCAGCACCCAGTTTTATGGTTGCATTTTCTGTACTAAGGAACTGTCCCAGACTCCGGTAAATGATGAACACCAACTTTGCAAGACCTAGGAAGGTAAAAACAGTCATATGTCTTTACAGAAAATATGCTTATGAATAAGATAAGACACAGTAAATAACAAAATAAAATCCTTATGAAATCTTTATTCAGATTAAGTTTACTGGGAAGAGTAGATGTTATTTTAAATCTGCTTTTAAATGTTAAGCCGCATTTGTTATATTAAGAGTCAAGTACTAAGCACTTTAGAATTAACAGGTTTAACTGAACAAAAAAACCAATCAATTTTTAACAGACTTTGCTCCATCTTACCATTCCTGCTGTTCTGTTTAACAGTATTTGCGGAGAGTTGGATTGAGCTGCCTGCTCCTTTGATGCCAAGAGGAAATTTAAAGTCTTGGACCTGTCCTTCTGTACTGAGTACTGCAACTTCCAGAACTGGATGAGGTAAAAGATAAAGGAGGGGAACAAAGGGACATTCTTTATATTCACTGACAAAAAGGCAAACTGCCCAGAAACCATTATTCTCCTTGTTTACTATTCTAAAAACTTTAGTGTTCAATTACAACAAAATTATGAACAAACAACTAAATTATTCTAAGAGGTCTTAAACTTTACTACTTTAAAAATTTTCTTTAGAGTTTTACATATCCTTTGTTAACTAATTCTAGTCTTTTGGCCTATGAATATGAAGTGTCTAATTTATAGCACAAAACTATCAAAATTTCGATTACAGCAATGAAATTAAAAGACGCTTACTCCTTGGAAGGAAAGTTAGCTAGACAGCATATTAAAAAGCAGAGACATTACTTTGTCAACAAAGTCCCTCTGGTCAAGGCTATGGTTTTTCCAGTGGTCATGTATGGATGTGAGAGTTGGACTATAAAGAAAGCTGAGCATCAAAGAATTGATGGTTTTGAACTGTGGTGTTGGAGAAGACTCTTGAGAGTCCCTTCGTTTGCAAGGAGATCCACCCAGTTCATCCTAAAGGAGATTAGTCCTGAGTACCTGAAGGACTGATGTTGAGGCTGAAACTCCAATACTTTGGGTACCTGATGCGAAGGGCAGACTCATTGGAAAAGACTCTGATGCTGGGAAGGATTGAGGGCACGAGGAGAAGGGGACAACAGAGGATGAGATGGCTGGATGGCATCATCAACTTGATGGACATGAGTCTGAGTGAACTCCGGGATTGGTGATGGACAGGGAGGCCTAGTGTGCTGTGGTTCATGGGGTCGTAAAGAGTCAGACACAACTGTGTGACTAAACTGAACTAAACTGAACTAATCGAAGTTTCACTGATATCATGTTAAACAAAAATATTTCAAAATTATTTTTTGACTCTATGTTAAAATAATTTTCAATGGCCATTACTTGGTAATGGTAAAACACAATATGAAGTATAAGATTTGAATACTTCCACTGCATATAGGTATCTATTTCTATGTATTGCTACATAATGTGTTTCAATACATAAAGATTACATAGGTCAATTTTGCAGTAATAAGTTTTCAATAATTTCTAAAAGTAGTTGCCCAGCATAGCATTATTTATGAGAAATCATCTACGTCTGGCATTATGTTCAAACTTCCCATTAATTCTCACTAGTACTGATCAATTTTTACATACTCAAGTTGGGCAATCTGGTCTGCCATTTGTTTGGGTAAATAATATTTTACTGGGACACAGCCTCGATTATCTATTAACATATTGTCTATGGCAGTTAAGTATTTGCAGCTTAGGCCACATGGCCTGCAAAGCTTAAAATGTGTACTACTTGGATTTTTATAGAAAAAGTTTGCAAACCACTGCAGTATAATCCAAAGTTCAAAAATTCTAATGAGGTAGGAACATTAGGAAACATGTTAGGAAATGAAGTCAAGTCAATAAAGACACATTAAGAACATTTATATGACCAGCAAGACTCTGTTTAAAAAATACTACTCAACTCTGTTTAAAAAATAATATAGTAATATTCTCAACATAAATGTTGTCTACTATAATTCCAATAAAGATTATATTTTATATCAGCATACATTTATTAAAAAAGAATGAAAAAATATTGTGTCTATGAAACTATTTCATATTAATAATTAGCATGTGCCATTTATTGATGAAATGAGACGAACTGGAGGGAAAAATTTTCATTTCAGATATTTGAATTTTTAAAACTAACACATAATTCAATAAATACAGTCCACATACTTTTCTCTAATTTTACCCTCTCTGATGGCATATATCCTTGAATAGCTATTTCTGTATTTAGATAACACATGCTTGTATGTGCATACACATGCACATACACACAGAGTCAGTGTATGTATGAATGTGAGTAATGAGTTCACTCTTTGCCTTTTAGGAAAACGAACTCATACCATTATAGAGTAACTCTTGGATGCTGTTTTTAAAAAATCTTTCTCAACTTTCTTTTGTAAAATACTTACAGATTCAACTATAAATATGAAATCATAACATTACAGAGATTTTTATTAGCTATGAGGCCACATGTCAAGCACCTGAAATCTAAGTTTATAATGACAGACCTATAACTCTTAGAATTCTACCTGCTGCAGAAGCTAGTTGAAATACTTTGCTTAGAAAGATTAAGCAGGTGGGTATGTAGACGATCACTTCCATGTGCGTGGGTAATGATTTGAAGGAGACAAGATGAATGATAAAAATATACATTGAAAATATACCTCCTTCTTCTTCACACTGAAAGGGGTTCTCAATTATTAATTATTCTTAAAACAAGACAAGACAGAGTAGAAGGAAATCTTTTAAGCTTTCATGAAATATCCCAAATATATATGAACAAAGAGTTAATTTCATTTAACATATAATAATGCTTAAAATAGTGTCCATAGTAAAAATAATTTGTTTGAATTTTCAAAAACAGGATCATTACTATAGATCTTAGCAGAGATGCAATAATCAACTTTATACTACAAATAAAAATAGACAAAGGGAAAATTTCCTAGAAATAAAACTGACTAAAACAAAAATTCAACAGTTTATGATCATTTAAGAAAATGAACTCATGGTTAAATATATACTGAATCTTTAACAAATTGATCCAGTAAGTGTTAAAAAAGGTTTTTCAACTCATTTCATAAGATATATATATAATCTTGATGCATAAAACAGTAAAAAATTACAGAATATTCTCACTTATTTAAAGTATGTAAAATATTTAATTATATATACATGTTGCTGCTGCTGTTGCTAAGTCGCTTAGTTGTGTCCAACTCTATGAGACCCCACAGATGGCAGCCCACTAGGCTCCTCTGTCCCTGGGATTCTGGAGTGGATTGCCATTGCCTTCTCCAATGCATGAAAGTGAAAAGTGAAAGTGAAGTCGCTCAGTCGTGCCCGACTCTTAGCAACCCTATGGACTAGAGCCTACCAGGCTCCTCCATCCAGGCAAGAGTACTGGAGTGGGTTGCCATTGCCTTCTCCAATATATACGAGTTAAGTATATCCTAAACAAATTGAGTTTAACTGAAAAAGGCATACATAAATTAATGCATTACTGCTAAGTCACTTCAGTCACATTAGAAAACATGTTAATGTCTTTAGCCAAATTAAGAAACAAGAAAAATATTAAGAGAAAGAATTCAACAAATTTCAACATTCATATAGTATAAAAAATCTTTATAAACAAGAAGGATAAAACAAAAATTCCTTGCCCCAGATAAAGGCTTAATTATCAGTTAAGGGTTAGTATCCAAACCTACAGAAAAAAATGATGAAAACCTAGAAGCATATTTTTAAAAGTCAGGTTGATCCCTAAGTTTTATTTAGCACTGTATAAAAGACCTAGCTAAGACAGTAATTCAAGAATAACAAAAACGTACAAAGACTAGGAGGAAAAAGCAATTTGTTAATCATTTACAGAAAATATAGTCAACTACATAATAATGTGAGAAAGACTATACTATCAGAAGGAACATAATTTAGCAAGCTGCAATCAGCAAAATCAACTGTATACTAATAAACAATCAGAATACATAACTTTTAAATATACTATTTACAATAGAAATAGTGTACATTTCCTAGAAATAAGCCTAGATGTCCCAAGACATTTTTGGGAGAAATATATAACTTTCCTAGGAAACCTAACAACAGATGGAGAATTCTATCCTTCTCCAATCTGGGAGAACTCAACAGATAAATCTGTGACACTTCTTTCAAAGTCTATCTACAAACTAAGTATAATTCTAATAAAAACTCCAACAAAATTTTTTTTAGTATGTGGACTTGACAGGCTGATTTTAAAATGCACACGGAAGAAACACGCCAAAAAGCAGCTAAGAGGAATTTGATTCCTCAAGGAGCAGGGTTGAAAGAACTCACCAGATATTAATATTACAAAAAAAAAAATAAACAATGTAAAACAGATACTCCCAACATGTACAGAAACTTGATATATGACAGAGATATCTTGACAAACCATTGGGTAAAGGAATGGATTATGTTTTGGAAGTGCTGAAATAACTGATTATCCATATGGAAAAAAATAAAATTAGTTCCCTCACTAATATCATAAATAAAATAAACTTCAGATTGGATTAAAAACATAAATGCAAAAAGGCAAAGCTTTTTCATTTCTAAATAAAGTATAAAATTTTTATCACTACAAAGAAGAAAAAATTTCTTGGTCAGGGGACCAAAAGAAAAAAACACACTGTATTTTTAAGTAAGATTTCAAAAGTATCAATCTTAAAAGAAGAGACTCATAATTTGATTTTATTATTGTGTAAAACAAAATATTAATATACAAAATAAAAAAGAGAAGACACAGACAGAATAAACATTTGCAAACTATGTAATCTTCAAAGAATTAGTTTCCAGAATGTTCCAGAATGCATTACCTACAGAGAAAGAGATAACAGGAAAAAATGTGGATAACATATTCACAGGAGAGAAAATTAAAATATCCAATAAATTCATTAAGTAATCAGGGAACTGCAAATTAACATATGTGATCAAGTCAAGTCTATTAGAATGACAAAATTTATATCAATAATAGAACTTTGGCAAAGAGAATGATAGGGAACAGTGGTGATATTACTGGTGAGAGTGCAAAATTGGTAAAGCAGTAGAAAGCAATTTGGCAGTATTCAGTAAAGTTAAACATGGGCATGCTCTATCACTCCAAAACTATTTCCAGGTTTGTGTGTGTGCGCGCACGCGTGCGCGTGTGTGTGTGTGTGTACATATGTTATCTAGAAAGGTATAAAGTATGAGTAAGAGACATAAAACAACCTTCCCCTCAGTTTTCTAATATCATCNATGGGCATGCTCTATCACTCCAAAACTATTTCCAGGTTTGTGTGTGTGCGCGCACGTGCGTGTGTGTGTGTGTGTGTGTACATATGTTATCTAGAAAGGTATAAAGTATGAGTAAGAGACATAAAAAAACCGTCCCCTCAGTTTTTCTAATATCATCAATAAAGCATAAGCACTAAAATATCTATCACAGGCATAGTTAAACGTGCATTCTTAGGACAAATGAATGAACAAGAGATGGACATATCAATGGGCATAAATATGAAAAATGTACAGTTATATTTATAGTGTGAAATCATTCATGTTAAAAATTAAAGTGAAGTGAAAGTCACTAAGTTGTGTCTGACTGTGTGACCCCTTGGCATTCTCCAGGCCAGAATACTGGAATGGGTAGCCTTTCCCTTCTCCAGGGGATCTTCCCAACCCAGGAATTAAACCAGGGTCTCCTGCATTACAGGTGGATTCTTTACCAAGGGAGCTATCAGGGAAGCCCTAAAATATGAAAAGTAGTTGCTAAACACACGTACCTGTAGCGCAAGAGTAAATAAATAAAACCTCACTAATGCTTAGAAGTAAAGTAAGAAGGATGGCTACCCCCTTCTTAATCTGTTCTGGGAGGAGAGGACCAGAGGATTTCTAGATTATATATACCTATTCCTTTCCCCCAAACTTGAATTAAGCATGGTGAAATGCTATGATGTGGCCCAGTGGATCACTGGTGCACAGACGCTTATGATTTTCTCTATACTCTTGTATACTTCAATTGCTCTATGCTTCGTTCAACATATTCCCTCAAAGTGAATGCACTTGATCCACAGGAGAACCACCTGGAGCCTCACTCACAGCCAGTGCTGTGGATGGGATTTTAATATAGCTCTCTCTCCTTATGTGTGTCAGATTCATTTCTGAGTAGTGGCTGCAGTGAGTGGAAAGGGGAAGAAAAATAAGAGAATGTATAGGAAAAAACTGGACCTCTGGCAGCCAACCAGCATTGTACCAAGTTCCACCAGCTTGAGTCCCAGGGTAAAAACAACCAGAGTAGATGGTACAGAGCAGAGCAAAGTCGAGGCTCAGGCGACACGAGTTAAGGAGTCATAAACTTTCTTGTTTAGAGCTGCTGTGACTCTGGGCTTTTTGCTACCACAATATACCTAAGCTTAAATTGATATATACAATCACGTTGGCCGCTGAGCACACTGGGAAAATAAACTATAGGGAATTCTATAATGCTGGAGTAGGCTGACGATAACTAAACCACCTAATCAATCTTAAGATCATAAAGACAAGCAAATATGTGTTTCTTTTCATAAGATGCAAAAGAAAATTAAGGGGGGTGGGGTGGGGCAGGTAGAGTGGAATTCAAATTGGAAGTTATTAGACGAGCCAAAGAACCTAGAAGGTAGAAGGAACATTTTTTCTCTCCTGTACGAGCAATGCATCAGTCAGATGTAGACGAACTTGTTTGTGTACTGGTTAAACAAACTGCTGCTGCTGCTGCTAAGTCACTTCAGTCATGTCTGATTCTGTGCGCTCCCACAGACGGCAGCCCACCAGGCTCCCCCGTCCCTGGGATTCTTCAGGCAAGAGCGCTGGAGTGGGTTGCCATTTCCTTCTCCAATGCATGAAAGTGAAAAGTGAAAGTGAAGTCGCTTAGTCGTTTCCAACTCTTAGCGACACCATGGACTGCAGCCTACCAGGTTCCTCCATCCATGGGATTTTCCAGGCAAGAGTACTGCAGTGCGGTGCCATTGCCTTCTCAGTAAACAAACTAGGTACTAACAAATTTCCAAAAATTAAATAACTGAAATCTCCTTTTTATCATGTGAACCGATTTTCTTTTTTAATTTTTTAAAGTATGGCAATGGCTTGTGTTCTTTTTTCTTCAAGTCTAAGATACATATTAAATAATTTATAGTAATAATGTAATGTTAGGGTTTGCTTTAATAATACAATGGTGAGAGGAATAACTGAAACCAAATTAGCTAGATGTTGTTGAAGGTAATGAGGACTTTTTATAAAAATTAAAAACTTTTCCTTCTCTCAACATATCATTAAGAAAATAGAACGGAGAGTCACATACTAAGGGAAATTACTCAGAATATAATAGATTTGACAAAAGATTCATATCAGAAATATATAACAATCCTAACAGTAAACCATCTGCCTACAATGCAGGAGAACTGGGTTCGATCCCTGGGTTCGGAAGATCATCTGGGGAAGAAAATGGCAACCCACTCCAGTACTCTTGCCTGGAAAATTTCATGGATGGAGGATCCTGGTAGGCTATAGTCCATGGGGTCGCAAAGACTCAGACACGACTGAGCAAATTCACTTTCTTTCATTTTCACTTTCTATAATCCAATAATAAGACAAATAATTAAAATGGGCAAAATATATAAGCAGATACTTTACAAAAAGATATATGAATAGCCAAAAACCACATGAAAAGTTGGAACAGTTTTCAGCAAAATGTAACTTAGCAACCATACAAATGAAAAGTAAAACCAAAATGAGATTCCATTACAAACCACTAAAATGGCTAAAATGAAAAAGACATTTGAAAACACAATTGTAAATGCTGGTGAGAATGTGAAGCAACTAAAACTCTAATTTTTGTTAATATAAAAGGGTACAACCATTTGGGAAAATAAGAACTTGACTAGTAATAGTCAAAAACTGGGAACAAACTAAATGTATGACCAACCAAGTGAGTAGATACAAAAATGTGGTTGTGTCCTTAAAATGGAAATTCAGCAATAAGAATGATTTAATTACTGATGCTGGCACCAAAACAGATGAATCTCAATAACATTATACTGTGTAAAAGAAGCAAGATCAAAAAGAGCATACAGTTTATGATTCCATCAACTGAAGGTCTAGAAAAAGCAAAATTACAGTGACATAAAACAGATCAGTGGTTGCTTGGGGCTGGGAATATGAAAAAAGAAACTATCAAAGATTATAAAAGACCCTTTTGAGGTAGGTGAAATATTGACCAAGCAGTTGGTTAAATGGGTGTATATTTGTCAACACTCATCAAAAAGTACACTTTAAAACAGTTGCTTTTATTGTATATAAAGTATACCTCAAAGCTGATTTTAAAAAGCTATACTCAGATATAACATTAATTTTACCATTTTATGAGGTCATGTATAAGGGTAAATCATATAATCAAGTGAAAATACAGATTCAAGGAGAAACCATGAAGGAGGAAAATCAAATTGTCTTAACAAACAAAGATATTGCAGCCATACTCTAAATTTAGATAAGAACATAGAATGAAGACATAAAAGGATAATGGGATACTTTAGTCCTGATAGCTGAAAAGAGAACAACCCCTAGGAAACAGTTGAATCTTGAATGTCATTAAATTATGGATGATATTTTTCACAAAACTGTGAAACAAAAGATATAGGAACATATTGGAATATGTAAAATGATCTTCATGGCATTAATTCTTGGGTAATCAATACATGAATACATTAAGATCAGGACCTTATTTTTTTGTATTGAGGTATAGCTGATTATCAATGTTGTGATGGTTTTGGGTGAGCAAAGAAGGGATCAGCCATACACATACATGCATCTATTTCACCTAAATCAAATCCTTTATGACTATACAGTGGAAGTGAGAAATAGATCTAAGGAACTAGATCTGATAGACAGTGCCTGATGAACTATGGATAGAGGTTCATGACACTGTACAGCAGACAGGAATCAAGACCATCCTCAAGAAAAAGAAATGCACAAAAAGAAAAATGGCTGTCTGAGGACACCTTACAAATAGCTGTGAAAAGAAGACAAGTGAAAAGCAAAGGAGAAAAGGAAAGATATACCCATTTGAATGCAGAGTGCCAAAGAACAGCAAGGAGAGATAAGAAAGCCTTCCTCAGCAATCAATGCAAAGAAATAGAGGAAAACAATAGAATGGGAAGGATTAGAGATCTACTCAAGAAAACGAGATACCAAGGGAACATTTCATGCAAAGACGGGCTCAATAAAGGACAGAAATGGTAGGGACCTAACAGAAGCAGAAGAGGTGGCAAGAATACAAAGAATAAGTGCACAAAAAAGATCTTCAAGACCCAAATAATCACAATAGTGTGATCACTCACACTTATCTAAAGCCAGACATCCTGGAATGTGAGTCAAGTGGGCATTAGGAAGCATGACTACCAACAAAGCTAGTGGAGGTGATGGAATTCCAGTTGAGCTATTTCAAATCCTGAAAGATGATGCTGTGAAAGTGCTGGACTCAATATGCCAGCAAATTGGGAAAACTCAGCAGTGGCCACAGGACTGGAAAAGGTCAGTTTTCTTTCCAATCCCAAAGAGAGGCAATGCCAAAGAATACTCAAACTACCGCACAACTGCACTCATCTCACATGCTAGTAAAGTAATGCTCAAAATTCTCCAAGCCAGGCTTCAGCAATACGTGAACTGTGAAATTCCAGATGTTCAAGCTGGTTTTAGAAAAGGCAGAGGAACCAGAGATCAAATTGCCAACATCCGCTGGATCATCGAAAAAGCAAGAGAGTTCCAGAAAAACATCCATTTCTGCTTTATTTACTATGCCAAAGCCTTTGACTGTGTGGATCACAATAAACTGTGGAAAATTCTGAAAGAGATGGGAATACCAGACCACCTGACCTGCCTCTTGAGAACTGGACATGGAACAGACTGGTTCCAAATAGGAAAAGGTGTACATCAAGGCTGTATCTTGTCACCCTGCTTATTTAACTTATATGCAGAGTACATCATGAGAAATGATGGGCTAGAGGAAGCACACGCTGAAATCAAGATTGCCGGGAGAAACATCAATAACCTCAGATATGCAAATAACACCACCCTTATGGTAGAAAGTGAAGAAGAACTAAAGAGCCTCTTGATGAAAATGAAAGAGGAGAGTAAAAAAGTTGGTTTAAAACTCAACATTAAAAAAACTAAGATCATGGCATCCAGTTCCATTATTTCATGGAAAATAGATGGGGAAACAGTGGAAACCGTGGCTGACTTATTTTTTTGAGCTCCAAAATCACTGCAACAATGAAATTAAAAGATGCTTACTGCTTGGAAGGAAAGTTATGACTAACCTAGATAGCATATTAAAAAGCAGAGACATTACTTTGCCAACAAAGGTCCGTCTAGTCAAGGCTATGGTTTTTCCAGGGTCGTGTATGGACGTGAGAGTTGGACTGTGAAGAAAGCTGAGCGCCGAAGAATTGATGCTTTTGAACTGTGGTAGTAGAGAAGACTCTTGAGAGTTGCTTGGACTGCAAGGAGATCCAACCAGTCCATTCTGAAGGAGATCAGCCCTGGGATTTCTTTGGAGGGAATGATGCTGCAGCTGAAACTCCAGTACTTTGGCCACCTCATGTGAAGAGTTGACTCATTGGAAAAGACTTTGATGCTGGGAGGGATTGGGGGCAGGAGGAGAACGGGATGACAGGGGATGAGATGGCTGGATGGTGTCACTGACTCAATGAACATGAGTCTGAGTGTACTCCAGGAGTTGGTGATGGACAGGGAGGCCTGGCATGCTGCAGTTCATGGGGTCACAAAGAGTCAGACACGACTGCCACTGAACTGAACTGATTTTCCCTCAAAATTCCCTCCTGGGGCATTATTTTTCAGAAGTCAGTAAAACATGTCCTATATACACTATGAGAAATCTATGTACAATGTTCTGTCTTTAATTAAAACATAATTAAAAACCAGTGTAGAATTCCAAAAAATACAACTATTAGGAAAAAAAATATTCCCAACCATTCTCAAACTAAGATAAAAATGTCTCCGACATATAACAATATGTATGTTCTACATATGTGAAGCTGATGGGAGCAGCCAAGACAATGTCAACCTGGCCTATCAAAATTTCTTGCACTCTTGGAAGAAGCTTAAATGGGAAATTTTAGGGTTTTTTTTTGGAGGGGGGGAATTGCTTTTAAAAGTCTTCAAAAGATTTAAAAAACAAATGGAGGTCTCAACACAACACTTCAAATACTTTTTATGATTTATCTTCTGAGATAATCAAGTCTACATTCCTTTAACCTTATAGGCACATCCCTGAAAACTTCTGGGAAGAATTGTTTAGTGTGTATCTTAGGAAATTCATTAGACTACTAAGTAAATTAAACTCAGAAATAACAACAGCTCTAGACAGAAAATAGAACCTTTATTTTTTATTTCTATAGCAATGGTAGATTATCACTTTCCTGTGACTGCTCTCTCAAAGCAAGCCATATTATTTTGACTTAAAATGAAGTTATTTATCACTTCAAACCTCATAAAGTAAATAAAAATATGATTTTAGTAATACCCTCTTTCTAAAAACTCAGTTATTTAAAATTTTGTATCTAAATCCAGGTATCATAATTAGATTTATCTCTATTTTTCCCATACAATTTGCTTTTCTGCATTTTTAAATATAAAGGCCCATGTTTCAGGAGGCACAATAAGGCAATAAAATATGGAATCCTAGACAGCAGAACTTCATTCAATATCTGCTGCTCCAATACATTCTTTCAATGACAGAGTAGTCTGTGTTCCCTTTTGGTTTGTTTTCACATTTATGCTTTGGAAATTTCTTTCCTTTACTAAGGGATACTATAAATTTCATCTGAGCCAAACCTCACTGAATAACAATTCTAAATCAGTCAAGCCTATACTGACTGACAAGTCAATATAGAATTGACAAGTCAATTCTATACTGATTATAGTATAATCATTATATATTTAGTATATAAACATTATAGATTATAGTATAATCAGTATAGAATTATACTAATTCATTATTATAATTTCACTAAACTTATGGTACTTTTTTCAAATATCATCAAAAGTGAACTCTTGCCTCTCATTGCCAGCATTTAAATTCTAAACGATCCTCCAAAACTATCTGCAGCTATTTTGCAATCTATAAAGCATGAATATTCTGCTGTATGGGGGATGTACATCACTGACCACATTTTCACCTGAAAGCAGTTGTGTTTAATATCAACATTTGGCTCACATATCTGTGTGCCTAAAATATTTGACTGGGAGAACACATTCCAGAAAGTAATTTAAATTCATTAGGAACATATCATATAAATGGAAAAGCATTTGCCCTAGTTCCATAGCAAGCATTATCACTACTTAAGCAATCCATATTCTGGCATTTAAGTACTCTAAACTCTTCTTTCCTTTAATGATTTTTTAGTTGGGAAAAAGTCATCAAATCAACTTTCATAAGACACAGATTTTGGCTTCTGCATTAATTTTATGAATGTGATCAGTTATATTTCTTATTAAGGGACAAACATAATTTGACAGAAGAAAAGCTTAGCACTTGGAAATAACTCAAAGATTCACAATCAAATCATAATTCTCTTAAACATCTATCTTCTAAATAAAAATTAAACTTGACAATAGATTCACTCACCAATATTTTCTGTGGGCATTGACACCCTGGTTGGTTCTACGAGATTGTCAGCCAGGACAAATGCTCCTTCTTCCAATGTATCCAACAACATCGTTGCAGTATGTGCTTGTTCAGAAGAATTCATGTGTTTCCATGATTCCAAAGCTTCAGGTCTCAGAAGATTGTCCACTGTATCAACAATTGCCTGCATCCATTAGAAGACCATCATTAGTATTGACTGCTTCTAGTACCAAGGTGATTTTCAATCACTGACTGCTGAAATTGTAATATTTATCTATCTTGTAAAATTTATCATATTACACATACTTTATTATATCAAGATAAAAATATGATGATTTACTCTTATGGAAGAATACCTGGACAATGCATTATCTGGCCAACTTGATGTCTGATCCTTTCAAAATAGAACTAACTGAAGATTAGTAGACTACTATTTAATTATAAAGACTAAGTATAAAGAGACAGCTCATTTCTGTTTATCTAATCATATCTCAATCATTGAAAAGAAAGAAAACCAGTGTCAGCTCTTAATCTGAGGTATTACACATAAATGCATGGTCATTCCTACATATAATCTCAAGACTTAAATGTTCTAAATAGAAAACACTGGTATCTCTAGAGTAGCCTAATATATTTGCTTGAAAATTAAATCATGTTGGTTTTGGGAACCTGAACTAAAATAGTATCCAAAATTGTGCCTTATAATATTGTCTACTATTATCATTGGGAAAAAACCAAGATGACTTCACAGTTTATAAATTATTTGTGAACATTTCCACTCTTCCAATTCCCTGGCTAGCTAAAAATACTAGGAGTATACCATCATGTGTAAACAATGATCTGTTTTTAAGAGGATCAGGAAAACAGTCAAAATATTTAAAGCCTGACTAATAATTTAATAAAAACAGAAAGGCAAAATAAAGTCTTTATAAATATACATGTTATAAATATTCATATATATATAGGTTTAGTGTATTACCATGCAAAACAATATAAAATAAAAATGTAACCCAGTCAGTTATGCAATTGAAAGTTGGCTTTTGCACTGATACTTACTGTAGCTGTACACTGACTATGGCTTAATAACTGAAGTCATGAAGTTTATTTACTCTTTCTCCCATGTACCTAGTCATAGTGCATCATTAAGCCCAAATATAAATTGCTCTGATCTACTGGCAATCATTGTGAAGAAAGAATACACAACAAAAATGGCCTGTTTGAGGTATTGTATTGAAATGAGCAGGTGGAAAAGTTGTTTGAGGCTACTGTCAGAGTGAGATTAATTAGCTTAATCCATCTTAATATCCTTGTTTTGTCTGCCATGTGAGTCACCAAGACCTTCCTGGCAGGTAGAAGATACTTGCAAGTGGAGTCAAAGGCTTTTCTCTCTCTCTACTGGGAGATAAAATAGTCAAAATGCTCACACTGATACTGCTGCATCCATTAACTGGAGTGGAACAGAAAGTGGTCTGCTGAGGCCAGATTCAATAGTTACCAAGAAATACAGACTGGAACCTCTAATATAAGCTACAAATGAATCTTTTGTCCAAAGCAGGTATTTGTTTCATTTACATAGTGTAAGTCAGCTTCTAATTTGTAATTTAAGGTGTTTTATTAGTCTTATCTGAACAGAGAAGCTCATTTGAGACATACTGAAAACGACACTGGTCAGAAATTAAGATCATGCTGAAATTTACTACCTATACACATAACTCGCTGATGGCATGCTTTCATTAATTTGAATTGCTCCTTATTTATTATCATTTGTATTTTTCGAGTGGAATCAAAACGATCATTACACTAATCATATTCCTGAAGTAGTCTCCCTGCCAAAAAAAAAAGCTGTACTAATCCCACTGAGATATACATCCTGGGCAACATACCAATTATTACATTTCACACGTTAACTAATACCTTAAAGGTGAGTTGAAAATTTCAGTATGACAAATTCTATAAATTTCAGCTTGTAATTCTTTGACCCCATTAAACAGTCTAATAAGGGACTTTCAAAATATTAATACCTAAAAAAAGACTTTCCCATTGCTTTTACTTTTCAAGTTCTCAGATCCAACAATGTCTATTACTAGCTAGTGAAATGCTATTATTTCTCCAGATCTTGCCAACCAAAATTGGTGAAGTCATAGCTTCTGCCTAATCTCTATTTTACAAAATTTACAAAGTTCTTTTGTTTTGTTTTCATACAGATACAAACGAGTTCTTCAAAGTTTGATTGACTAGGAATATGGTCCCCAGATGAGTAAAGTTAGAAAGTAACTATACCCAGCACAAGGAACTTCTAAACTTCACAGAATGAAACAAAATGTAATGTAGTCTTATTATTTTGATCTATCATACAGTTAGCTTGGCATAATTCTATGGTTAGCCTCACTACATTTCCTATTTTACTTTCATATACCAGCAAGGACAATTGGCTTCAGTAGAAAAAGATTCTGAGGCAAACAGTGACTTTCTGTTCCTATTATCCTTCACAAAAACATATATATCTACAGTATGGTCACATTACTTATATTTCATTCCTAGTAACTCCTCCCAATATCAACCTGATTCTAGTAATGACACCTAAAATTTTCAAAACAAAGCCTATTTTATTTAAGAGTACACCACAGAGATAAGAAAGCAGTGACTTTTTCATGCACATACATTATGACTATACAGTCTTTGATATGATAAACTGCCAAGAATATATCATAGCTGTTTTACTGAAGTTGTTTTTAATCCACAGAGATGACAACAGGGGATAACAAGACTTTATGATTACTTTCCAATTCAGAGGATATTTCATTTAAATTCCTGTATGTTTGGATGAATGCAAAAACAGCAAAAAAAATATAAAAAAAGCTATTTGCTTATTCTGAGAGTAATATACCTGGGAAAAGAAACATTTGTACAGCTGATATGGGGCACATTATATAATTATCAAAGACTGAGACACATTGGTTCATGCAGCAAGATGGTAAAGCGCAGCAGGAAGCTGAAGAAGGGAGAAAGCAGGGTGACAGCACAGGAGAGATACCTTAAGGTAAGCCCTGCATGTCTTCTCTCGTTTTTGGAGCTTTTTAGTGAAAGAAAAGAAAATCAGAGGTTAGACTTTTATCTGTTGCATATGGGGAAAGAAGAAGAAATCCTACAAAAGTTAAATTGGTGGTCCTGAGCTCAGTGTTTATTATGTACTGTAGTCCTCTGGATTTCTGTGAGTGTATACTGACTGCCAAGACTGTGTATTCGTAGCTTTTAGCTTTATTTTACTAAATATAATAATGCAAAGTATCTTGATAAAACTAGAGACAAGATATGTGATAAAAAGCAAGAAAAAACCCATTTTAGCCACAGATTTCAGATTCATATGAATTTCATATAAACACTTTATAGTATGGTTAAAATAAATGTCAAAGTTTTGTCAAGGTAAGAAAAATTAATAGCACTAACACACTATACTTCTACCAAAAAAAAACTTGTCCTTCTCCCCAAACCTAATATTGAAAACAACTTTTTAGTATCTAACACTCCTATAACAATTTTGTTATAATCACATGAGTTGCCTGTATTAGTATATGAGTTGTTTAACACAGTCTCTCCAATTGCAGATAATGCCTTCCAAAGTGACAGTACTGACAACAACCAGGTAGATTAAGTTTATCACCGACTAATTTTCCCTTAGGTAATTAGCATCATCTGGGGGGCAGCGAGGGGAGTGCATGTTGCTCCTTTCGCAACTACAATTATTTCTTGAGATATGAACCAAATGAGAAGTTTTGTTTCTATTTGTATGTCATGGGGACCAAAAGTTAGGCAGTCAACTGCTGAAGAATCCAGAGCAGACATACAAAACATCTAATTGAAAATAACAGAAAGTTTCTCCTACCTTGTTATAACTCCGTCCAGCTGAATCCTTTTCACTAGGTTTCAGTTCCTGCAGCTGTGCATCAAGAATGTCCACCAACTGCTCCATCAATCTCACTGAAGAACTCACATCACCAGCAAACACTGGCCCTTTGGTATGTTTAGCCAGTTCATTGGCAAGGCTAGCAGCATTTTCTCCACTTCTAATCTGAAATGAGAGTTTATATTATCTCAGTAAAGATTTCTTGTTGTTTGTGGCTTCTTGTTTTTTTCCCAAGGATCTTTGTTGTGGTGAGAAAAATATTCACAAACATGTCAAAATCTGCAACTAACTGAGACCAATAACTTTATTTCAGATGATTAAAGGTTCTTAGATCCTCAAAAAGAAATTCTTAGGCAGGCATTAAAAGGAAACAAAAGAGACAAAAAGTCCTTTAAAAATTTTTTGAGACAACTCTCTCATTTCACTGCAACCATTTTAAACTGCTGCTTAAAAATCTTATTAATTTATTCCAATGATCCAGAAATTTAAGTCAGAATGTAATCAGTATAACACTGAGGGTTATTATCTATTGCTTACCTTTCAGAAAGGTGGTAAAACTAAAATGTCACTACATTACACTGCATTAAAGTTACTCATGCCTTTAAAGTCATTTTTACTTATTCTGTCATAATCAGCTGTGATATGAACATCTGCTTGCATTCTGTGGATTCAGTTGCAAACTTAATGATATTTGATTTATTAGGCCAGTGCACTATTTGTCTTACAAACATCAAAAGAAACAGAACAAGCTAAATATGAATGAAATTAAGCAAGTATGTATTCATTAAAAAGCTTCACATAGAAAACAGCATGCCCTAAAACATATGTAACTTTGAATAAATAGTTTACAGACAAAACTATGCATAATTTTTACTTTCATACTGAACAAAGAACAACGAAGCTGGTCTTAACATACAAAGCTAAATTATTTATGTTAGAAGTTAAAGCCCTTAATCACCAATGTGTATCATATTAAAAGGTTCCAACCAACCTTCTAGCCAGCTGATTTACCCAGTGTGAGGTACAGTTGCTAAGATCAGGGCCCTTAGGGTTCCATGTTCCAGTGGAAAGCACGCAGAGATACGAGGCAGTTCCTACAACAGATGTAGAAAACAACAGTGAAATTGAAACCATTTTTCCTGCATGCATTCGGGAAATCCACTATGATGATCCTATTCTGTGTGTTAAATTTTGAATAAACGCTAATGGAAGTAGTTGACAATAACTGACAAAAAGCAGAATATAAACAGTAAATATAAAGTCGGCACAGAAATATCAGACATTTACAGCAAACAAACAAAAAGCCCTTTTTCTTGGGACTCATCCAAAATGATACTTTGTAATGAGAAACACAGCTGTTAGGCAGTCTCACTAGAGAATCCACGGGCCTAAATCTCAGGCTTGACCTAGGACTTGAAGAAGGAGTGGGAAATCAAAGCCTGATCTTAAAAGACTTTCATAGTTTCAAAACCTTTAAGTTGTCTACAGGTGCTATATTACCAAAGTAACAAAATAACAATTAAGTTAGCTATTGTAAATATCTCTTTCCTCAAATAAAATCACTTCAGTGTAATTCAGAACCTACTTAAAGTTTTAATAGTATATGTAGTATCAATATTTGACAGGAAATACCTCTCGTTCCCTTGGGACACGGTCGTTCAACCATCATTCCCCTTTGTGTCTGAGGCCACCTTATCCCCCTCGAGTCTAATGCTTCGCAGAATCTCTCTGGCAGGGGAAAAATATTTGTTACAGGAGGAATTTTGGTTGTAGAAACTGCTGGAGGTGCTTTTGTCCCTTTGCTTCCTTCCTGCGATCCAGCTACAGTTGTGCTCACGGGGCCTTTCTGTGAAGTAGTGCTTGTGGTTGATACTGTGGTTTTGAACATCTCAGCTGAAGAAGTTATTGTCACAGCTGTGGTAGGCACTATGGAAAAGAGATGAGTATGTTAATCTCAAACACACATCACATTCATATATCTGCACAGGCACACACACACACACACACACACACACACAAAGTACACATACAAAAAATACAACCATCCCAAACCAACAAAATGGGGATCACTGAGAATATCCACAGGGTAGGGAAAAGACTGAATCTCTTCATTTTTCCAGCTTATTCATATTGTTGGCTAAGTGACTGGCAGTTTGGGTTTTACCCTAGATATTACTCTCTGACTGTGTTTTAGGCTTACTTCTCAATGACATATTTGATAATACAGTTTATGTACAATTTCAATATATATCATCTAACAGGAAATGAAGGATAGTTTAATATAAAGTTTCAATGTACATATCAAATATGGTGTCATATCAGATACATAATTTAGGAAAAGCCATTTCTTATATAAGTTCATACTCTGAAACAATAAAATTCAAAGTATCAACAAAAGTCTGACCATTACATATAATTAGGACAATAGAAAATTTCAAGTCACCCACTCTACATCTTACAGGGAAACAAATACTGTGACATCTTTCCACCCAGCAGCCATTCTTGCTTGAAAGATTTTTGAGCATGGCTGATTAGATCCAAACAGAAGATAAGCTTGGCATGCTTGTTCTGTTTTAGTAAGGAAACATCTGAGGCTTTGACATCTTTCCTTTTGAAAACATAGGTATGAAAAGAAACTAATTCTGATCAGAGGTTATATGTAATCTCATCAAGATAACAAGTTGGACCAAATTATGCCTAATTCAAAACCAACTCTACATATTAACAGAGAGTTTAAAAGGACCTACAGTAAACTCACTTAAAAGCATAAATTTAAAAAGAAAAAAAAATTTAAGGTTATTCTGGACTTCCAACATTATTTTTAAACTGTTAAATCCATTAGGTTAAAATAATAATGGAGTTTAATGTTTTCATTCATTAATGACCACTTAGTTTAAAAAACAAAAAACTTCTGTCAATAAAACTTTAATAGCATCATTTAAAATCTATTAGGGGATCACACTAAAGTATCAACATTTAGATTACTGAATCTTAAGACTATAATTTTGAGGCTTTAAATTTAAATTTAAATAAAGTAGAAAAATTAAAAATAACTATTTTCAATGACAATCTTATAAAACATTAAGTTATTATATGGTTTTGCTACACATAAGAACCAGAATAGAACATTAAAACTTCTTGGAAAACAAGTTCATATTATCACTGACATAATTAGTATTTTAAGCTCTGGTCCCTAGATAGTTTGCATAATTCTGACTCTATGACAGAGTATGCTAAGTTTATCAGAAAAAGCAGTGTACACCTATTTCTAGTTTTTTAGTAGTGACAAATTTCTTATTACCAGTAAGTGAAAGATACACTTTTGACAGTCTCTCTTCATCCTATCACTAGAGAAACTTCTTAACCAACTGGTTTATTTCCAGGGCATTGGTTACTAATCAGATGAAAGAATCCTGTGTACATTAGTCAAGCATCATGCCTAGCCAGCTGTTGCAGAAACCTATTCAAACCTGTTTATCTTTTTTTTTGTAAGCACTTGCCTGACATCCTGTTAAACCTCATAATTTTCTCCTGATTACAATGCAGCCAAGCTTTCAGTGCTTTCTCAATTAACATTTGTCAAAAGCATCACAATCTTTTGAAGAAGTGTTAAATGAATGTTGTTGAATCAAATCGTAAAGGGGGTGGGAAATCGGAGCAAAGAGAAAAGGGCAGAGCAGAATGGTTTAGTGCTACCCCATCTGATGTATCCCTTGACACTGTACTAATTAGTACATATTTAATGACTGAAATATTTATTAACAATATACAATTAGTGATCTGTTAGCTAAGCGTCAGTAAAGATTCAAATAAATGAGTGAAGGTAGGCAATAAAATGATCTCTATTAAATGCACAAAACTTCCTGAAATATTCTGTAGCCCATTTCCATGTGTCACTGATGATACATTTTCATATCTTTTATCTTTTGTTCATTAAAAGAAGTTAAACTTCTTTAAGCAACACATTCTTCACTTGTGAATCAATGAAATATTGGGGTATCATGAAAATAAACATGATCAACATTAAGTGGCAAAATTTAACCCTTTAGGAGGACAACTACAAACTGTGCAAGGACAAGATTTAGGAACTTCAAGAAAAAGCAATTTTCTAATACTGAAGCTAGAGATGAGGAGGTATTTATAAAAATTAATGTTTCTTTCCTTAAATGAAGACAGGTCACAACAGGGCACCCCATGATGATAAAAGCTTACATTTACTCATCATTTATGTACCAGATGCTGTGTTAATCATCACTCATGGATCATCAGATGATCTTATTTAATCCTTACCACAACCCCATGAAGTAGGCACTATGATTATCTTTCTTTTACAGAACAGAAAACTAAGCATCGGAGGAGGTTAAGCAGTTTGTTCAAGGTCACTTGTCCATAATGCTCTTAAATGTTATGATCTTACTTTTCTAGACAAAAGATTTTCATAGGCTCTGAGAAAGTACAATACCCCACAAGCAATATGTCCTTATTTTGGAACATTTAACTGACACTATGCTCTGTGTAAATCTCTAAAAGAAGAAAAAATGTGGGAATATAAGGTAATATATATAAAACAGTAATAATAAAAAGTTTCACAATGAAATGTTTGTGGCAAAAGGCTCAAAACTCAAGAACTTCCTATAAATGGTAATAGGAAACATGACAGGTCACAATAGAATTATATTGTAAATCTAAACCCTACTGTACACAGCCTTCCCAGAGTTATCAGATGCTGTATCAACACACAGATTAAATGACTTAGCATTCTACCTACCATATATCATTTAAGTACAGAGACCCAGAAACACTGACATTAATGCTAATAAACATATATACTAACAAGCACCCATGAAAACCTCAACAAACACAGTCAGACTGGTTCAATTTACTATGCCAGTATTTATTAAGAACTTGCTAATTATTATCAGCTTTTTCCTATGTGAAAACATTTTAAGGATAATATGTATTTATGATAAATGAGAGGGTAGTTATTTCCTTCTTCCAAGTCCCCAAATTCATCCATTATTCACTGAATCAACACAAGCTACAGTGAGAATATAGTCTAGTAAGACAAAAACTGCAGCAGATTTTTAAATTTACTCTTATTCAGTATCTAGAAACACCAATCATCTTTTAATTACCATTCATTATCAGCGGGAAGATGTTTTAAGAAATATTCTATATTAAACACTTCCTAAATAATAAATCTAACTGGCTCTCTTAAAAAAATGTCCCTCATGTTGTTTGCCATGCTTCATTATTACTCTAAGTCAGATATTCAGAAACCATCAGAACTCAAGACAATATTTTTCAATAATGTTTGGGATATCAAATCTGCAGACAGATTAAGTAAGTATAAATCAATTCAGATTAAGACATAGAAAAGAGTTAATATATGACCGAAATGGCTATTTTTTCCCTAAGCCAACATTATAGAGGAAGAAAGCAAAAGAGAAAAAACAGATCTAGTTTAGGATAATGGAGCAAATTAACTAAGTAGAGAACACAGAAAGCTAAAAATTTTAAGAAAATAGGAAGATGTATTTGAAAGCATTATGAAGGCAAAGTAATAACATACTTGTGCTGTTAGGAATGGAAGGCATGAATTTATATAGGGAAAAATACTGCAGCTAATACAGTGTGAAACAGTCCATAATTAAAATTATCCGTTTTACAACACAATATATATCTTGGCTACATACATGATAGCATAGCCAGTACATAAACTTGCTAGCAGTGCTTATTGGTTTGACCTAAATGTATGGGCCAGAATAGTTCTGCAAGGCCCCATTTACATGCAGTTAGATACCAGCACACATCTTGGACAAGAGAGGGAGGAGTCTCTCTAAAAGCATTTGAAGATGAGTTATAAAGAGCAAGCAAATAAGAAAATATGCTTCAAACTTCAGCAAGAAAAAATTTAGGTCAGATAAAACTTTATACCACTAAGGGTTTAATAAGAAGTCAGTACAGACTTTCACCTTCTGAGAATACATGAGAATGGCTATTTTGGATAACACAACACTGCTGTAGGAATAAAGCTACCACATACTGCAAAGTTTCTCATTTTCAAAGCTAGTAACTGCTTTTTCCAAAAAGTACCCAAATTATCAAGATTCTTTCATCTGAAATGGGTCAAATTATTTACTAGAACGTATGCCTCATGTAGAAAGTGACATTATTACTCATCTTGTATTCCATGAATTGCTCTGTGACAAGGAGGTGGGCAATGATTTCTTGTTGAGTTCAATCAACCTGTACTCAACTTTAGGAGTTATTTAATTGTAATCGGCATTAAAATTTTTTTTTTACTTTTTTTTTCTAATGGAGGGGAAGAGATTTACTGCTACCCAAGAAACATTTAACAACTGTTTGAGAGCAATACAGGTTACAAAAAAAGATTAATACATATTCTCCAGGCAAGAATCCTGGAGTGGGTTGCCATTTCCTTCTCCAGGGGATCTTCCAGACCCAGAGATTGAACCCAGGACTCCTGCATTGCAGGCAAACTCTTTACCGACTTGGCCACCAGGGAAGACCGTTTTACAATGTCAAGTTCTGTCAATTACTGAACTTTGCCTTTTACAAAACTATAGGACAAGAGAGAACCATAGTACTAATTTTTAGGAAAACAACTGAGATATAGGAACTATCCCAAATTGCTGACCTCAAGAGAAAAAGATATGTCTGAATTTAAAAATAAAGCACACTAAAATAATATCAATGAAGATTTTCATGACCTAATGGAAGATTTCGTTGTTGAAAGATTGTCAACGGTACACTACTACAATTTTAAGCCAACAAATTCTAGATATACATGAATTAAAGAAAAAGAGGGCTTGCACTGATGGCTCAGACAATAAAGAATCTGCCTGCCGTGCAGGAGACCTGGGTGTGATCCCTGGGTTGAGAAGATTCCTTGGAAGAGGGCATGGCAACCCACTCCAGTATTCTTGCCTGGAGAGTCGCCATAGACAGAGGAGCCTGGCGGGCTATACAGTCTGTAGGGTCACAAAGAGTTGAACACAACTGAGTGACTAAGCACAGCATAACACAGCACTACGGCATGTCATTATTGCCCTTACGGTATGAAGAAAAATCACATATTTCATATTCTATAACTCAAGTTAGAATCAACTACTAAAGCTCATGCTTTTGCAGTCCTAACCCTATGACAATATTTAGGACTTAGTGACCTACTAAGTCACTTACTTATTAACTGACTTAATAGTTATATTATTCCTTAAAATATGTATAAGTATTTGTAGCTGTGTTTAAGCATGTGGTTGTATACTGTTTTAACAGAGGAAAAAGATATTAATTCCTGTTCCACCTTGTTGAAGAGACTGATTTAGTTACTCCAAAGAACATTCTGGTTCCTACAATTCTGAAGTAACTCAATAATGTGAAAATTTCAATTAACTCAGAAAATTGAAAAAATAATTCAGATCTTTTAAACACAAATATTATTGTTCAACTAGAAAAGACTTATAATTAGGCAAACTCCATAATAATATATTAAGAGATCATTCTTTTATCATGAGTATGAGGTAATCTTATTGTAATGAAAATTCGAAGCTTAATTTACCCTCAAAACTTGTTTACTGCAGAACTGAAGTAACTTAACAAACTAAAATATATTTCCAGAGATTTATAAAGTAATGATCCTTTGTAAAGATACTTAAAGAGAACACAAATTTAAAAAATGCTAGCAGAACTGTCTTCATGAAGCAATACTTGGGATCATCTAGTGGTTAATCCATGTGTACCAGTTAAAGTCCAGAAATGTTGATCAAATACCATCACAAATTTACTGGGAAATAAAAACGTGTGATTTTACATGGTGATCTAGAGACAGCAGACACCAAAACTTTAGAACGCTTATGCCTGGCACTGTACATCAAGCCTAGCAATTCTCCTGGGACTTCCTAACACACATTTCCTTTAACCACTGGCGCCAAGAAGTTAAGAGGTCTGCACACAGATTATAATCAATTCATAAGTCAGGTAGGAAAAAAACACACAAAGCTCACAGGTTTGTAGTTGACAATAACTTTTTGGCAATGGAAATCTAAACTGACAAAGGATGCAACAATTTTTTGAAACCAACATTTAAATGAAATTCAGAAAAAGAAAATGGACCAAAATAAGGCTAAATGTACACACTATATGACAATTTGAAATGCCACAATATTATCACTTACCCTTTAACTATGAAAAAGGGAAGAAAATAAAGAGGGATAAATTAAGTAAAAAATAAACTGTTTAAAAAAGACATAAGCATTAGCAAGTAAAATTCTTACCTTGGGCAGGATCAGGTGGACCAAACTCCAGAGAATATCGTAAAATGAAGTTATTGTTCCACACATAGAGTTGGTTATCTCTTGGATTGTAATCCACTGCAGCAATATACTGGTACTGGTTGGGGAAAGGAACATCTACATATTCTCCTCGGTTTAATCGGGTATTGTAAATATAATCAATTGCATTCTTGCCTGTTTCACTCTCATTGTCTTGATAAACTGACCTGACCACATAAAGGACTCCACAGATCATAAAAGCATTTGAGGCAGCTCGTTTGTCATACACAGTCTCCCACGTTGCTTCAAATCGAAGAGTGTATGGATTCAGTTGGCTAATAACTATCATTCCATTGTTCTGCTCAGTGGCATAAATGACCCATAAGCCATTTTCATCAACTGCTAGGTCAATATCAGTTTTTCCTCCCCATCTATATGGTGAAGTATCATGATAGTTAGCATAGTTAATTATGGCCTCTCCACTCTTAATTCTAGTCCTCAAGTCAAATTTCACAATATTCCTTGTTCTTTCTTTGTTAAAGAAGACAGCACCATCATATACCACAAATCCAGTACCATCTACTCGATTTGGAAGTTTATAGGTTGTTGTTTGGCGACTGTTTTGGAAATCTTCTAAAGATGCATATTCTATTAAAGTATCAGTACGATAGGGAGTCCAGGGCATGAAATAAATTTTATCTGCAGCCTGAAGAGGGTCCTTGCACCAAGCACCTGCCTTTTGTTCAGCTTCATATATACATGGTGAGTCCACAATTGCTTTCAAGGTCCCAGGGCACACAAAAACTAACATTCACAGAGAAAAAACAAGAATTAAGCAAAGTTAAAAGATCATACAAGCAAGCATAAGTTTCAATGATATAGATCAAAAAAGAAAAATTCACCTTATTAACATTTAATTTTACCAAAATTTATACTTAAGATAAATACTACCTTTCTTTCCTCAAGTTGCCATAATCAATGCACAAGTTTATTTTCACAAATACAAACCAAAGTTTAAGATCATTCATAATCGAGCTAACAATTTATACTTTTGCTATGTGTTTTATCTTACAGTTCTTTTATGCTTTAAAACTTTGTGCTTTGTGCATAAAAGTGAACAAAGTACTTTTAGACCAAACTTTGTACCCTCCCTCCCTTAGCCCACTTATAACCCCCAAAAGCAAAACACCAAAATAAAGCAAATAAAACAAAAACTCCAGTGTGAAGGTTTATTTAGAACTTCTACGGAAGTTAGACTGAAAACAAAAGTACTTCAGTTGAAGGAACATAAATATTCAGAAAATGCAATTAGAAGCAGAGAAAAGTAAATACAAGGACAGCAGTGATGAAACGACCAGGAGACCCTGTAACCATGGCATGCTATGGAGAGGGTTCTGGAAGCCAGGCAAGATGACACTTTAATAATAAAATATCCAAAGAGGTCAGAAAAAGAGGTAAAGGGTAAAAAGAAACAGAGGAAGGACAGCTCCCCCTCGCCGACTTCAGAAATTTTAGCCCATCACCAAATTTAGTAGTCATATAATGTCAATGTAAACAGTCGACTTCTTTATGAGGTGCATTTATGAGATCCTGCTGATTGTATTTTAATGTCAGGAATGTTGTGGGGGAAGGGAAGGGAGGAGGTAACATCCATAAGGCACAGAACAAGGAGCTGGGGTTCAAACTGTATACGTTATTTACCTTTTTGCTCCACTTCTATTTTAAGCATCGGAAGAAAAAAAAAAGTGCAAGGAAAAAAGAAAAAAGATTAAAATAAATTGACTATTAGTCTAAGACTGAATTTGCAATAGATGCTAAATATAGGAAGAATTAGAGCTGCACTACTTTGGATAAAGAGAAACACACAACAGGAAAACCTAGCAGGAGAAAGATACTAAAGTACATAAAAGAACATGGATCAATCATTTTAGTAGATTAAGGAGGCAATACAAATATGTTGGCATGTTGTTTCACTTAGTGTACCTGAATAAATAATGAAACTCTTCACTAATGTGTGGTATACAGACTCTTGCCTTTCCAAAGTCACTCAGCATCCTTACTAAGTTTTACTTTAAATAGGTATGCTACAGACACAACTGCATGCATAGGTGTGTTATTTCCATTTATCTTATCATGTGAACTCATTATTAAGCTGACTAAAATTAGGTAAACATAACAATAAGGATATATGTTTACAAAATGGCAATTCAATTTTGAAGCTCAAGGTCAAATGTAATGAATACTGGTATTTTTACATTTTTCAAATTTATATATGTAAGAAGAAATATATAATGCAGCTCAGTATGTTTCAATTTTTTCTATTAAATTTTCTGCTTCTAGAAAAAAACCATCTTAACTATAAAAAATTAGCCTCCTTTTCAGGATATATAAGCCTCCCCCTTCATCCCAATAGTTATATTGAAGGGTGGGGTAAGATAATATACTTTTCCTCCCCACTACAATTAGTAAATTTACTTATTTACACATATATTTACTTTATATTATAAAATTGTCATTAAATTCTCTACATCACATTTCCCAAACTTGTAATACAAAATCTATTTTTTAAAAAAAGTAAGCAAAATACATACAAGGAAAAAGCAAGCACAGTAGGCAAGGAGAAAAAGGAAGAAAGAATTATGGTTAGCTTATTATGACATTGTCTACCATCAATAATTTACACAAAAGCAAGCCAGCATGCAACAATCATACTGAGCATTCAAAGCAAATACCTTGATTTCCACAGACCCCATGAAAGGTAAATGCTTTCATAAAACAAACCTGATTAGTAGAGTTACAGGAGAAAAAATTCCTCCCTTCAAGATATTTAAAGAAATAGATTATGCAGTTAGGAAGTATGCTATAGAATATCCTTGCAGGTAAACACTATTTAAATAATTATGAATTATAAAATATTAGTTTGATTGTATGTAGGCTTTGAAGTATGTTGCCTGAATTTCATAAAGTGATCAGATTAATGTATGTGATTCCCCCTTTCCCTTATTAAAATGCATTAGGATGTGCCAATACTATAACTCTAAATGGGTACTCAAAGACACTGTAGTTGCACATTTCATTAAGATGCTTTAGCTTGATTAATTTTTCTTAAATTGCAATAATTCATCAATATTAAATACGGACCTCCTGAAATACTTAGGGAAAAATGAGTTTTGTCACAGGAAACCTTCCATATTAAGAGACCCTGCCCCAATCCAACTTGGTCTATTTAACCACTTTCAGGAAACATACTTGCTTTATTAATGAGTAAATCTGACTACATCCAGCAAAAATGAAATTCAGTGTTACTGATGTGGAACAATTCTTTTCTTTATTAACCACTAGTCCTAAAATTACTGCTCAGTGAAGAGCAATATTATACCTGCTTAGAATCAATAATGGAAGGGGCGTGGTGGGAAAATAAGGATAAAAGAAATCATTAGTAGTGAGTCTGCTCAGACTAACTCTATATACAGCTATATTCTTTCCTTTTAGGAAAGGATGATTTTACTCAAATAAATCAATTAAATGCAAAGAATAGAAATAATAAATTTAAAAATATGTTATGCATTTAAAACAGAAATTAAAACAAGTTCAATAAAGGATGTAGAAAGTATATTTTGTTTTCCATTAATTGAAAATGGCTGTTAGTTTTATTACTTGATACACTAAATAGACAGTGCAGTTACTATGTAAAATATTAAATAAGTAAGACTTCATTTATGATTTAACTGGTATCATTTATATAAAAAATAAAATTGATATATATTATATGTAAAATCTATAACTTTAATGAAAACTAAGAAGTAACATCTAAATGTAAAAGTAAAAATAAATTAAAACTTTTGATGATTGATAAAGTGCATAAAATATGGATATTTAAAACAAAAGACCTCACATTATGATTTTTATGACAACTTAAAGGATATATAGCTCTGTCAAATTAGCAAAATTTCATCAACCCAGAAAAATACAATAAATTAATGAAATTAGTATTTTTATCACAAATATATACTGTAACTTGTCTTAAGAGGCTGTATGAATTAATTATAACAATACATTTACTATGCTATAGAACAAACATAAACACATGACTCACTAACATCAGAGGACACAGTTTTGAAGACAAGAAGTCGACCCAAACAAAACCTACATACTCTGTATCTGAAGTGACACACTATTTCATTCTGAATAATCTTATGTTTATTCATTAATAATGACACATCAATAGTAAAAGGTTTTTTACTCATCAAATAAAACATAGCTAAATTTATGGTATAGTTTTTAAAACTTAATGATAATTTGAAATAAGAAGGTTCAAAAATCAAAACCAAATCATGCCTATGGGACATGGAGATTCTGATTTGATTATTCTCTTTTATCCATAGGATCCTTATGACTTGTTTTAAACACATATTCATTCAATTACTAATCAAATAAAATGCACGTGTCTGTCTATAAACATACAAAGTAAAACAAACTACAGCATGTATAATGGACTCTGTTGCATAAATTAATTATAAAATTTTCAGAGATCATGGAAAATTTCTGAATTTTTGTTTTTAAACTAAGAGAAAATAGTTTGGGATGGATATGTTCCTGAGGCATTTGCTCAGGATAGACAGTGGCATAAAGCCAGATGATAACAGACACGTAATAAATGCTATTTGTTGGTGACAGTTTTTATCAACTAAGCAAAGGGTAAAAGGAGTATGCAAACATTTCAACATACTAAAACACTATTAAAACAAGGGAAAAGTGAAAGCTAGGAGATTAAAATAAAAGCAAGTATGAGAGATGATTATAACAGACAGAAGCATGAGGGAAAAAAAGGAGAGGAAAATGGGGAAAAGAGATTGAGGAGATAACATAAACCCAAAATAAGATCAAAACTATCTAAAAAGATCATTGGCAGTGAAAGTCCTGGAATTTATAGTGTGTCACCACTGTACGGTATATAGGAAGTAGATTACTTCTATTTTTAGCAAAGAGTAGTTTCTACAAAGCCATAGACTTATTTCTGCTTCGTGCAAATATCTAGAAAGGTAACAGCAAATTGATTACTGTCTTTTTTTTTTTTTTAAACGACAAACACTAAAAAGAACAAATACTTCTCTTGAGAATAGCTATTTGCAAGTTTGGTGCAACACTTCTGGAGAACTGAAAAAGTAAAATTTTGAAAGTTAGATGTTCCAGAAGATATCCACACTTTCCTTTCTTAAAAAGCACAGGAAATAACTTAAAAGTCTGAAAATAATATTTTCTTAACACTGTTTTTGATCTATACACTAGGTTACAGGAACTGGCTCCAGAGAGACAATTCTTGGCAGCTCTGACTGATTCCACTGTGTGGGAATGGATGCTGTATTCCTTTTCTAACTTGAGGACAGAGACCATGCTAAATTCACGCGAAAGTGACTTTACGGAACAAAATTTTGGTTAGCTCCAAAGAATACAATGTTCCTCTAGTGGCACAGGAGAATGATTATGTGAGCCACCAACACTACACACAAGAGAAATGACATAAAGATCAGTGCACTCAGTAGGCTTCCAATCCTACAAATGGTATAGAAAATACTGAAAACATAAAAAGCATCCATTTCACGGTAACACAGGAACACAGAGCAGGAATGAAAAGAAAGATAATCTGTGTTTGGCCTTTAACTGATTCCCCACACAAAGGCAATTTATCAAAACTGCGGGCAGAGAAGAGAGCGCCTTCACGGGATGTGTAAGAATGCATCACTACCATATTGGACATACTATAGTTATCTAAAATTGGCCCTTTGTTTTCAAAAATATTGATAGTTTAAGCATAGAAATCTAGTTTTTAAGGTTCTGGAAAAAGCAATTTCACTATTAAGAGTCCATCATTTTTTTAAGGAGGGAAGTCCTCCTAAAGCAAATCAAGCAAATTTCTGCTAAAGAATTCTTAACTCAAATGCCTATGAATTAAGGCGACATGACACACATATATATATTTAATTTAAAAGTAATGATAAGAACAATAGCAAACAAAATATATTTAATCTTTTTAATCATCTAAAGTGCTTTTTCCTACTGAAAATGCAGAATACAATTTCTAAGTATGAATTCTGAGGTTAGGAGGAAAACTACACAAAACTATACTATTTTAGCTGAAGCCTACTTATGAAGTTTCCAATTAAATTTTAAATATCCTGCTAAAGGATATTACTAAAAATGGATGTTGAGAAATTAAAAATATGTGCTACATACTTGTTACATCTATTTTTTTTGGGGGGGGTTAAGGTTTTATCACCGAATCTGGTAAAGGACTGCTCCCTTAAGAACAAGGAACAAAAAGGAAAGCACTTGCTTCAGTTAACTGCAGTGGTGGCTTTTACCAGGCATTAAAGTTACCACAACAGCAGGTAGCCATTGAAGTAGCTTACTATTAAAACTGAAGTCAGTTCCTTCTTTAGAAAACTGTGAGCCAAACCAATTTGTCAGCAACTGGTATTGGGCAAAAGTACAGATTTCTATCAGCCCTATTGAATAGCTAATTCAAGTTTGTTTTCTGGAAAAACACTAGCCTTAAAAGCCAAACACTTAAGAACACAGACAGACACTTGGCCAGCTTCACACTATGGCTTCCTTCCACACTTCATGAAGCTAATTGGAGGCCCAAGTCTGTTAGTGCTCTGCATGCATAATAGTTTCGTAGGCCATAAACATATGCTTCTTTCACATGGGTCCTCTTTCAGCATCAATGAGAAATGCTGTAGAAAGTGAAAAATATAAACTTCATACTTACTGTAAGGGACACATTCATATTGGACCTCAAGATATTTGTATGTTCCGGGACATGGATCAGGAAATACATCTGACCCAGTAACTACTATACACTGTGTTCGATTGTTGCACCTGGAAAACAAAACAAATCAAACTCGTGTAACAACAATGTATTTGTTTACTCTTAATAAAAAATATAATAGACAGCTGATCCATATTGTCTTTAAGCAACTAGTACCATAACTTTTAAAAGTTCAACTATAATAGCTTACTGTAAAGAGTTACAAAAAGTCCTATTTTATTTATGTTGTCATACCTCTGTATCATGAGTCACAAAGAATTTTAACTGGAAATAAAAAGAAAATCACTGATAGTTTTCTGTTATTTTAGTATACATTTTAATTGAAGTTTTTGACATGTTCACATGTACTGAAAATAAAATTTACTTGGTTTCCTACTATATTTAAGAATTAAAATTGCACTTAAAAACGATATTGAACTAGAAGAATGGAACTGAACAAAACATGGAGTCATAAAGTGAACAACGTGGAAATAAATTTTGAGAACATATTTAAAAGTTTATTCTCTAAATCAGGTTTCTGTGTTGTGTTGTATTACAGATACTTACATACTCTTGAATACCAGATACCAAGCCAATAGATTACACCTTCCATGCTTTTGGCCTACCTATATGATAGAATGCATTGAAAGCATTTAGCATAGTGCCTGGTACATACTGAGTGTCTAAGCATTGCGTTACACTCACTATTTTCGCAAATCAGTATACTTATATTTTCAACATATGATTATATAGTCACTTTTTCTGTATTAGTACTCACTGAAATACAACATTAAAAAGAATGTCACTAACATGAGGCCTGGAATGTCCTATTTATTCCTATTGGCAGTATTTTCTTCTTTTGTGTTGTCAATGATTCACTGTCATTGAGACTATTAGAATTAAGTTAGAATTCTAGGCAGGATGATTATTTATTTAAGTTCTATGAATTTGTCCCAATGATCTTGTTATAAGCTATATAAAGGCAAGAACTATTTTTTTTTAATTTAAATTTAATTTCTTTTAAATTTGACTTGATTACAACCCATTGGAATGTTTGCAGGGCTCTTACCATATTTTCTGTCAGTATATAAATTAGGAAGACAAAGCAAGCAGAACAATAGCATTTTAACAAAATTTACTTAATAATTTGAGTGTGAGACATTCCATAGCGCATTATTAGACTACAGAATGGCAAATAAAGAATGAAAGCCTGGTTTTTAAACAACTAATTCAAGTAAGGGGAAGGAGAACTGTGTCAGAGAGGAGTAGGTATCTAAGTCATGAATCTTAAAGGCACTTCAGCTCAAACCAGGCTGATTTTCCCTGCAGAGCAGCAAGACCTGAAAACTTCTATAGGATCAATTATGCAAATTTTATAGGTCAAGGTATAATAAAATGAACTTCAAGTGGATGCTTTAACTATTAAGTAAATTATAACTAAAATCACTTATACAAATATTAAACTAATGCATAAATCCCCTTATTCAGTAAATGGTTCAATCATTTAAAGAAATTTGCCAGTGCTTCTCCATTTAGTGTAAATGAATTATTTTAACGTGACTCATGGAAAATTTTGATATCCTAAAATTTTAAATCACAAATGGATTTAAGATTTCTCAATAGATCAATGTCTATTATTTCAACTGGTTCATTTTCTTCTTAATTTCATAAGAGTTCATCACTTCTTTTAAAGTTTCTTGATCTCAGGAATTCTCAACCACTAACCTAGTCCCCATCAAAAATTAAAATCTTTAATTTCCTTGCTTGTACTTATTCATACAAAGATCCTCCCTTTATCTCACCCTCAAACTTTTCAAAAACAAAGAAATCTAAACTCCTGTGGGTTAGATACCCCTTTTACATACCCCATCTATATACATGTTACAGCCACTCAACAAAGCTATGCCATGCTTTAATATTTATAAAAATGGTCTTAATATTTATTCAAAATATATTCATGATAGAAACCTGATAAAATAACAATCAATGTCACAATATGTTTGCAGGAAGTATATAAGAGATAAGTAGTCTTGCTTCCATTAATTTGTTTAAAAGATGATAAACACCATAAAATGAAAAATAATTGCTCATATTTACTTTTTCTGAATAACACTGCATTAGTCATTTGACCACAATTACAAGTTCAAATTAATGTCACAAGCAATTATAATAATTTATATCAATCACATAATTTTTATTTTGCTTAATAATCACATTGCACAAGACAGCAAAAAGTACTAATTTAGGGCTAAGTGTTTAAGTAAAATTGAAAAGGTTAAGAAACTTAATGGAGTTCCTACAAATACAGTTATATAGATTTCTAGAATTCACAGCTCCTAAGATGTCAGAAAGGTTTGTTTCATGTATCAGAAGTGTAAGAAAATAATCTTGAGGAAAGGAAAAAAAAGGAAAATGGGTACTAAAATAGTAAAGGGTCAGCAAGAAGAGGAACTCAAAGGTGCAAGAATATCACATTTGCATATCAGTATCTTGATTGATGGGAAAGAAAACCTAAAATCTTAGAGGACCAAATGATGGAAATAAAAATACAGACTATGTACATTCTTTTATGAATGAAGCAAGTAGTCTTATGTTTCCAAATACAGAAAGTGCAAGGGAACAAGGGAAAAAGAAATGCCCTATGTGAGCTGTTAGTACTAAGAAAAATCCAAAAATTCCTTCACCATTATCCTGTTAGTAAGGCTGTAAAACTACAAACTGCTATTATTTAAGAAGACAGGGGAAAAGAAAGCAATTAGTTAGCCACAGAGGCAAAGTAAATTCCCACCAACTGCTCAGCTTCAAGTTTTCATTCTAATGAAAATAAAAAGTCACAACTAAGCCCAGAAAGGAAAGGCATTCAGCTGTTTGCATTCTCAGCCCTAAGAACATTTCTAGGCGTGAGTTTCTCTCTCTTCCTCCAGAGAAAAAGATTTATCATAAAGGTATAGCTATATGAACAATGAAAGTATCAGTATATTTAGTAATACCATGGGGACTCATTCTGTTAAAAATTTATACTTTTCTTAAATGTGAAACATAAAAATTCAGTATGAATAAGAAAAAGGCAGAAGAAGATAAACTGTGTTTTTTAAATAGGTGGACTTTAATTATGACTTGAAGGAAATGGAAATACTGTCCTCATAAAGAAACACTTCAGCTTGTAAATAATCGAACTTATTAGATGTTTGTAAGGATACACAATGAGTTAGGATAGTTAAAGCACTGGTTCTCAAAATGTGGTTGTTAGACAAGGAGCATCAACGGGATCTTGTTAGAAATTCATTCTCAGGTCCCACTAAAGACTAACAGGCTCAGAAACTCTGGAGGCTAGTACCCAGCAATCTGCTTTAACTACCTCCACTGATGATTCTGATTTATGGGGACCACTGCCATACAGGAGGTTTAGGTACCTTAGTAAAGACTAAATTATATATGGAACACATGCTTTTGCTCTATAAATCTTAATAAAATACAAGTGACATAGAAAAGCCTTTAGTGATGAATATGATTCATGCAGCAAGTACATGGTACAGTTTACAATGTTAACATATCTTCTGTTGCTAATTTTGATCATAAGAATCAAGGATCCCTTGATTCCTAACCTGAGAGGTCTCAGTAAGTACAAATTCTAAGTACATGTATATATCACATGTTGAGCCCATTTTCAACAACAGAGGGAAAATGTAATCTTTCCCTAGCTAATGAAAATATATAACACTAAATACACCTGGAAATAAAATTTTTGGTAATCTGTAAAAATATGTTATGTTTCCTAGACACAAGATGTCATTAAAAGTAACAAATCAAACCAAAACCCAGTGAAACCACTGCAAATTTTTCTATATTTAACCTTTGACTTATCTATTCAAACACATTTTAATAAAGTAGCTCAAATACGGGAAAACATACCATTTATTGTTTTTAGAAAGAACTCAAGGGACGTAAAGGCAGTCCTTACAAAAATTTACCTTTAAGCAATTTCTTGGATATGATATATGATTTAACATCATCGAATAAGTAAATGTAAAACTACATATGTACTCAATCTCAAATTCTAAGCATATAGTCACGTTTAATGTTCTAATGACATTCCAAAAATTTCCCAAAGTTGGCATGTATAGGTAAAAGGGTACACACATCACTGGTTTAAAAGCACCATTAAAAAAATCACCTATGCATTATTTCTATACATTATTTTAGGTTACAACTTTCTATCATATTAAATATTTCTTCCTCTAATTTTCAAACCTAAAATATATAAATAATGTAACACTCATCCTTAGATTCCATATGTAAGCAAAATAAATCTAACAATAAATACTTGGTAACATGATCAAGCTGAGATACCAGAATATAATTATTTCTGATACTAATATTCATAAAATTTAATTTTAATCATAAAACTCACCACACAGAAAATCCAAAATCCTGCTTTAAAGGCCATAGAGCTGCTTTAAATGGAGCAAAAACATCTGAATTTTAAAAATTATTTAGAAAATCATTCCTGTCTTTCTACTCTAGTGGGAAAAATTACATTCAAAAATAAAGCTAAATGTATATCTCAAAAGCTGAAGAAAATAAAACAAAAAGTTTTGGAGATTAATGGTCTATTAGAATTTACTTTCCATGGAGTACCAGTACACCTGCTTATTGGCAAAACTTGAGAGTATGATATTTAAAGTCACTGATATTGTCTAGGTTTGTGCACAGTATGTAAGAGAAAAATACTTTCAGGAATATCAAGAGTATCTTTTAACCATCACAATTAGCAGATGGTAAGAAGTTCAAAGTATTAAAAGTCTATTTTATTTTTAGAGGTAGTCAATGTTCTTAGGTTTCAAAATTAAATTCTAAGATATCTATAGTATTTTTTGAAATTAAGATAAATGTTGCCAAGAAAAATGTGTAATTGATAAAAATGTCTTTTATAAATATGTATTATCATTAATTTACATACTAGTATATGAAAATTACTTAGAAATTATCAGCACAGATTAACAGTGGTATTTTGAAGAAACATTATGTTTTTATTTTGTGGACAATAATGCTTCATCTCTAATGAAACATCAATAATGCAAACAAACTATTAATATGCTGCTTTCCTTAATCTTTTAAAACTGTAAATGAAAGAAGGAACAGTGCACACATTATGTATTATAATCTGAGAATAAAGTATATAAAAATCATCAGCATACCATATCATTTGACTCTGTTCAGAAGCAAAATTATTTGCTAATTGGGGAGATTAGTGCTTAAAAGCAGAGGCTTTAGAATAAAACAGAATTGAGGTTTTAGTTTCAACCCTGTGCTTACTTAACTGTGAGTCTATAAGCAATGTACTAAACCTTTCAACCTCAGCTTTCTTATCTGTAAACCATAATACCTCCTGAAGTATGTCATTAAGGTTAACCTGAAGTTTGTCATTAAGGTTAAATAGGATAATATAAGCAAACCCTTTGCAGAATCCCTCAACAAATATGAATTACCAATAACAACAAAAATATCAATAATAAGACTAACTACTCCTTTATATAAACTGGACATAGATTTGCAAACCTTAAAGGTACAGAACATCTTTTGTTCTTCCAGAGCATTCCCTATATTTCCCATATGGTTTCCTGTGTATGGCTTTAAAAACAGGCTGAAGCAGTCAGCAAATTTGTTTCCTTTCCAACTCTAATTTTGAATTGTACAATGCCCAACAAATTGCTTTTACTCTTCTTTTGATTATCTTCTGATCATTATTACACTTTACCAAGTGCAAAGTATGGAGATGAGAGTCCATGTGTAATCTATTGTGAGAGGTGTTTTAATCAATAGTCTTGTTCTGCTGATTAAGCAGGGGCTTCTGTTTTGGCAAGATAACATTAGTCTCTCCAGTCATGCTCCAAAAACCATTGGGAATCTTCCCCAGATCATTAGATATGCTACAATAAAGCTTTGGTACATTCTCTTTTCTTCCTGAAATTACTTCTTCAGTGTCCCATCACTCCCGTTTCGATGGCACTGCATTATTACTGCATCTCCCCTGAAACTTGCTCTAGAGCTATGTCTCCAAGCCATACGATGCCGTTTTCCACTGAAGCTTCTGCTTGAAAATATAAATTAAGAAAATTTCATTATCTCCTGCTAGGGGCTATTATTCACCACAGTTCTAAGGAAGATTAAAAATGCAAAATCTACCAACTTGAACAAATAGTCCAGCATTCAATAGAAAAGCTCAGTGTATCACGACAGAAACTAAAAATTAGTGTTTGGTGAAATTTGGAGTCACCCTCTAGAATTAGACCAATTCTTTATTGAGAATGTATGCGTAGTATAGATTGTTCAATAATTTCAATCTCTTAGTGGCATCTGTTTTTAAATTCAATTATAAAATTATAAAATTCGAGTAATAACAAGTCTGTTTCTTTCTTGAGATACCTTCTAGAGATGAAATAAATGCTTTCAAGGTACAAGGGTAACGTGATAATATTCCTTTTCAAAGAGCCAAATATAAACACCATATTCACAGTGGTACTTCGGAAGAGTTCAAACCACATCCAAATGGGGAATCTGCACTTTTCTAACTGGACAGAATGCCTACAGTTGATACTATAAACCCATTCCCTAATTAACAGACTAGAAATGATATTCATTCTTGAGTCTCAATTACCAAAAAAATTATCATATGTCAGTAAGTAAATTTTATTATCTTCAAGCATACAAATTTTTAAAGTTTACAAACGTTACTAGAGAGGACAGAAAAATAAGATGAAAATAAAGAAAAAAGGTCACTGTCAAGCTATACATTTTTATTGGGGGTGATTATATGCCTGGTACATAATAACAATTCAGCAGTTGCTTTTGAATGAATAATGATGAATGGTTAATCTGATTATTGCTGCTTGTAAATAAAGTTATTAAAAAATGAATATCAAACATCTAATTCTGCTTCAGACAGCTGTACTTGCTTCTCAGAGAATTCTGTCAATTTGGATACAATTTTGTATTACAAAAGCCAATAAAACAACACTAACGAGACACATCTAATTTAAAGGGTGGAGGAAAAAGTACCTTTTATTTTCCAAATAACTGTTGCATGCACTAACAATTCCAAACGATCAAGGAATGCAGTACACAGGCACTGGGACCCTGTCTTTCTGAGTCCATATTTACAGTATATTTTTTACACACATAGCAGATAACCTTAAAACATGAATAGTTAAGTTCCCAAATAAATTTTCTCAAACAAAGCAATCAAATAAAGTGAGGAGATAAAAAGAAGTTATGATCCAAAATATACAATTACAATGATGCTCACATCAAGCCTTTTTTTAAACTGTATAATGAAATGCTCTTTTAGCACCTAACTTCCATTCTGAGCAGCTAAGGAAAGTGGGTCCTGTTTTCTTTAAATATTTATTAATGATGATTTGTGAGCCTAACTAATTGCTATATAAACATAACATTAGGAAGCTAAATGATGTGTAATTAATATGATAAAAAAGAGGTCTTCTAAAGTAATGTTCCCATTTGTCACATAACTATGTTCTCATAATTTATTTAATAATTTGTGTATTGTACAAGATTTCTATCCATCATATAGTATTTAATTCTTTAGGCATGTTAGGATGTTACACTCAAAGAATTATATATTGTACTTTCTAAAGTGTTCTAAAATCTTTGAAATGAAACTGAATTATTGAAATGAAGTTGCTACCCTAATCTCTAGGAAAATATATTTGAATACTGATACATGCATGGATACATAATTTGGAAAAATAATATAATTTTATTCTATTCCTTTTCCTATATACTGATATTTTCAAAAACTTGAAATATAGTCCTAATTTTTAAAAAATTGTGACTGTGATTCAATCTTTGCAAATGTATTTGAAAAAAAAGTATAGAAAAAGTCAATTTATTAAATAACTATATGCAAAACTACAAATTATTTTTCTGGCCTATCAATTTTAAATATAAACCTATTTGAAAAAGTTTATCATATGTAACAAATATGTAATAATAGAAAATGAAAAAAATAAGTATCAGGTAACCTACAGAAAATCAACAAAAGCTTGATATAAAATCCTGTGTAGGCTTATATCCAGAAGGTTGTCATTCTAGTTTTTACTGTGTTGGAAACAGGGATAACATGAAACTGATACCTTCCATAATCATTCTGTATTAGGAATTAAAACCACAAAGTATGCATTCTTTAATATTTATAGTTAAATTTGCATCTCAGAAAATCAAAAACAACCCCTCAAAAATTCCACATTAATTACTAAAATAAGGTTTTTGAAATGGCAATGCTGATTTTCTAAAAACAACTCTCTATGTTTTAGGAACCTTTGAAATTCCTTGCAGTTTTTACTGGACCTTGGGGTAGTTTAATGCAAATTAGGCTGGACTCAGAGCCTTGTTAATCCAGTACAAAATCTCTTGTTTGTAGAAATGCACATTCAACAAAAATGCACTTGCTTTTAATAGCAAAATAAGAAATATTTATTTACAAAGCATGCTACTGAGACTGGTTCATTCACAGGGTCACCAGGTCTAACTACTTAATGAAAACAACAAGATAATTTAAGTGAGGATAAAAACTATAAATATTTGAAGTACTTTAAAAATACTGTTTCTGAGTCCAAATTTTCTAGACCTCTGCTTTTAATAATTAAAAAATTATTATGACCTGTATCAATTAAGAGCAATTATTTATAAAAATGTTAACCTACTATAGTTTGTACTTGCAGAAACTATCACATTTTTTTAACAAGGGAAATGGGAAATCACTATGGGATGACCTAGTTAGATTAAATTAGCAAGAAACTTGTTACCAGACCATAGAAAAGACACAGCATAATAAGACATGACCTTGTAGAGCCTTGGAGCCAGTCTATGATGTTTTTCCTTTCTATAACCCTTGCTAATTATCTGCAAAGTTACAGACCCTTTTGTCATGGGTTATTTTTCCTCAAATTGTGAGGGGATTTTTGGTTTCTAAATATTTAATTAGTCTTGTTATGATATGAGAATTGTTGTACATTTCAAGCATTTTGATTTTCCTACTCTATTCCTTCTAATTATCCTCAGATTTAGATTGGTCATCCAAAATCTCTGCCTTTTGTAATTATTTACTCCTTAAAGATCATTCCGTGAAGAAATATTTTCACCCTTATGGCTCTTCTTTTCCACAAATGGCTTTTCTGGTCTGTTAATTGCCCGCTCAGAGGATTAGAGTTTGAAATAATGCAAAATAACATGCAACTAAAAGGAGTTTTAGAGGGCAAAATTGAGTAAACTAGATTTTTGTTGTTGCTATTTTAAATTCACCTTAAAGATAACACCCTTGGTTTAGATGTGATTTTGACAAACAGGAAAATTATGCCATAAATATTTTTTCTGCCTCTAAGATGTTTCATGAGATGTCATTTATTCAATATTATAAATCTCTGCATATAAAATAAATGCATCCCTAGTCTAATTGACAGCTAATAAATTTCTTCTTTTAGACACCTCACTTTGATTACAGCACAGCAGCTAATGTTCATAGAACTTCCTATGTAATCAAATGAAAGCACAGAAACAAATTCATAAGACTTTTGGTGGTGTGGCTTTTAAAAATGTACTATCTATGCAAACATTAAGTCAAAAAACTACATCTTTTTGTTAAAGTATTTAAAATTGACTCAGGAAATTTTTTTCATTTTTTATTAAAATGACTACATTCTGTACATGCTCTTTGTTTTTTTTTATCAAGAGGCAAGAAAGCACTGCTGTTCTCTACCCAAAATGAATTCTTTCAGTAAGAAATCTTTCACAACTTTTAGTACATTCTTTCCTCATCAAACTTGTTTTTCAGTTAAATGCATTTTTTATTACTTTTATTTTACAGTAATTTATTTTTCTCATGCAACTTACAAAGTTTATAAACAAGTATATAGAAATGTTTTGTGTAAAAGGGGGATGAAAAAGCAAAAGTGAGCAGTATCTTAATAATATGAACTGAACTGATATATTAATGCTGGAGGACAGGGAAATACATAGTGTTAATGGTCAACAAAGGGATAACTTTCGGAAAACAAAATGCTATGCAATTATTCTGCAAGTCATGAATCTTTTTTATTAATTATGTGGTCTAACTTTGTGCCTCATAAAAACCATATCTTGTTATCTTTATGTTATTCTAATTTAAAAAGATGCATCTGAACTAAATTCTCACAGAAAACACTGTCTATACACTTTTTGAGCTATTTTTCCCTTATGGAAGAACCATTTGAAGAATCTTTTCTCTGAGGGTAGAGCATTTTTTGAACTGAGGACACCAGACTAACAGTCTGAGCAACTCCTGTATTCCAGCTCACAGTGATGCCCTTAATGCAAGCCAAAGAAGAAACGCACATTTGCAAGAAGCATCTGCTAAGGAAGAGGAGAGAAGGCTAGCACATAAACTATTCTGGCCAAACAGTATTCAATTCTTCCCCATTTATGCGAACCTGAAGCAATCTTTCTCTACTTTCCCTATGGCAGTAACTGTCTATATAATTAATTTGGCAATTAATCATATTCTGTTTTGTGGCTCTATTCTATATTTTGCATAAAATTGTTATTTAACTCACCAGTATTTTTCATGTTTAAAATTAAGCTGTAAACTCCTTATGTTTTTGTTTATATTCTTTTTCAAACACCCCCATGGAGTGTTAGGCACTTCATTGTATCAGTTCTCATACCATGAATGCCTTCAGCTGTTTCTAGGACTCTAGTCTTATCTCCTCAGTTAGATGTTGTTAGGCTTCTTTTAAATTCCTTGGAATGCCTAGTCCTATTTAGGGCAAAAGTGTTCACTCAATAACTACTTCCTAAATTGGAATTCTCATTCCTCTATGTTTTACTGAGGGTTTTTTAATTGAAGGAACAACTGAAAATCTCCTGTTGGTACATACTAATGTCATTTACCTTAATAAAAACTGCAGAAATTTTGTAGAGATGTTTACCTAAGTATTCCATAAGACAAGAGATGAAAAACAATAAAAATAAAAGCCTGGAACCACAGACTCATGGGATACTCAGCAGTAGAGCAGGTGCAGAAGGCCAAAAACAATCCTTAATACCCATAATCTGAATATAAATAATCAAATTCATCAGAGAATTATAAAGAGGTGGATACTCTGTGGTTCATACACTCTCAAAATTAATGGAGTCTCACCTAACTGATAAATATATGGCAAATTTCTCTGGCTTACTTCTGATAAATCAGAACTAATCTTTAATCATGACAAAATATTCATAATCTAATCCTTTTATCAAATTGACTATCACTGCAGGAGTCTCCTGTGTTTGCACAATTAAAAACCCCATGTTAGCTGTATATAATAACGCATTACATTTGATGCAAATCCTTTTCTATTGAAAGAAGTGCCAAGCTGACAGCAGGAAGTAGCTGATAAGAAAGCACAAGGCATTGCTGATGGCATTCTCGATAACTGAACACCTACCCATAAGCATTCAGTCTACAGTGCATTACCAAAAGTGCTCGTTTTTTTAAAAAAAAAAAGCACAGATCAAGGCAAGTGCCCTCTGCTACATCTCAGTCACAAAGGCAAAAAATTATCTAAAATCAGATATATAAATGACAGATACCTAAACTGATAGAAAGGAAGAAAGGATGGAAGGAAGAAAAAGAAATTTTATATCCATTGGTGGTTCCGGTACTAGAAACAGTGATACAAGACAATATCTGCTGCTATACCCTAGTTACTGAATTACCTACAATTTTGAAAGCACAGTTATATTATACCACATCCAAACAATATCTAAGCAGCAGAAAATAAACATATGGATATGAAATTGTGTTTTACCATTCTCTTTAAGTGAAACTTCGTTGTTCTCAGAGTCAATATGAAGAGCTTAAAACCCTAGTGCTATTTTCTATATTAGAGAGTTTAAAATTTTAAATATAATATTTTACGTAACTATTTCTTAATTTTGAGAAATATATAAAGAACCCAATCTTTGAAAAATCCTTTCCTCTGTAGTCTAAGTGCAAGAAGAGAATTCAGAATACCTCAAAGGAAGGAAAACATTAATAAGATGCGGTGTGGTCTAGAAAGTTTAAAAAAGTAAGGACAGAAGTTGCATAACACCTTTAATAGACCTATTCAGTCCTCGCTCAACAATTTCCTACCTCACTACATTACACGTCACTTTCCTTTCTCTATCAGTTTTTAGAAATCTACTGTGCTATCTGAGAGATCTGGTATCAGAGTTATTTCTGTATGTATCTCATCTTCTTTACAGGTTATTATCTTGGAAGAGGGAGCATCTGCTTTAGGCATCTTTGAACCACATGGGTAGCACTGTGCTTTATTCTAAAATGTATTGACTTCATAAATGCCAGTGTGTACACTTAAAAATATATATTCTTACCGATTGTTCCCAATCTTAGAGTGTTTGACACATTAGTTTGCCCAGCATAAACTCAGTAATTATTTGGAAGCATAAATCAATGAATGAAAGATAATTTTCAGAAGCAAAGCACAGTTCTATAACCATGTAAAACTCTGATTTATGTGGTTTGTGTAAGTTTCTAACAGTTGAAGGCAGAAGGCTTCCATTCCATGTAACATTAGCCTAAAGTAGCTTCATATCAGTAACTAAGCTCAGTTCATCATGAAAGCTCAGTTCATCATGACCTATAAAATGTTACACTCAAGAGTTTTAAATACCACTAACACCATGTAGAGGCGTTACATGGGAGTACAGAGCTGTGTGCTGTGAAAACAGCAACACTGCTCTTCTGAAAGCTAACATGCCTTCTTAGTTCAGTTCATTTCAGTTCAGTCGCTCAAGTCGTGTCCGACTCTTTGCGACCCCATGAATCGCAGCACGCCAGGCCTCCCTGTCCATCACCAACTCCCGGAGTTCACTCAGACTCACATCCATTGAGTCCGTGATGCCATCCAGCCGTCTCATTCTCGGTTGTCCCCTTCTCCGCCTGCCCCCAATCCTTCTCAGCCACTGATATAAACAGGGTAAGCATATTCAATAATGAATGACCAGGAAAACACCTTTATCACTGCAGATTAAAGATATAATGTCTACCTAATTTTACTGTACACATTAAAATCTACTGCTATTTTAAGATTTTAATGTCTTACAAAAAATAAAGCTAAATACAAGATTATCTGTTAATCTATATCTGAAGTTGCGCATTTTATAGCCAGAGTTTTAGAATTATTTTTATTTACAAAAAGTAGTCTAATACTTAAAATAGTATACTCATATATAACATTATATATTTGTTAGAAATAATAGTTTATTAAATATACTTGATGTCATTATTATGAAAAAGAAACACTGGAAGATCTTGCTACTGCTCCTATCTTTGACTCTTTAGCTCTTCCATTTTAGCACCTTCATTTATGCAAGATGCCATTAGAATGTCTGCCCACTTTTACATCTCTACATCCTGGACAAGAAAAAAATCTTCTGGGTTCATCAGTAATGCTATCCTTTTGTATTCAATTAAAAGGTAGAATAGCATCACACAGGTCAGAATATTACCTTTATTAAAGAAAAAGGACAAGATGACAAAAGATAAACTTTAGAATGTAAAATGCCATGTTTTAGACCTGAATTGGGCATTTTTTAAATGTGCTTTAAACTGTTTTAGTTTTTAATTGTCAGACTTCTTTAATATCTGTAACCAATACCACTGATAGGACTTGTTTTTATAATTAGTATTACTACCTTTCTTAGGTTGGGTAACACTGGAAGCAGAATTTGAGCCGCAGTCTCTGAGATGCTTATAATGCCCTTAGAACCATCAGTGAAGCCTTAAGTGAAGCAGGATTAGGTAGTCTGAGAAGTATAATTTGGCTGCAAATAAAGGCCTAGCAAATTCCTCGGGGTGGGAGCTCTGAGGTTGGGAGAGCTCTTCAGAAATGTGTTAAAAGGCAGCAAAAGTGAGGAGGCCAACCTTTGGCACTCTGGCATTCAGTGGACTTCCTCCAGGGAGAAGGATTTATGATCCTTTTAGCCCATGGCAGTTCCTGGGCAGGGACTCACTTTGAGCCCCTCTGCAGGCAACTCCCTTGGTAGCTGAGGGGGAAAATGGTCTGGTCTGAAGCGGGAATCTAGAGGGCATACCATAATATCCACTGTGATGCTATAATTGTAAAGAGTTTAATGGACTGTTTGCAAAACGGTTCTTTTACTACCACTTCTCATTTTCATGGTTTTTATTGTATTTTATCTTCTTGTACACACTGATATGTCAATCCTGTTTACTAAGCGATATTCAATGGGTTTCCTATGGAGCAATGAACCTTAACAGGCAGTTTTTAATTGGCCCACATAGGAAACCACATTACTATTAATTCCACAGCTACAGCATAAAATAAAACCATTGCTTCTCAAACTCTAGAGCAATTAGACCTCTCGGCTATTTGGCTAACTCTGCTTCATGATACCCAATGCAGTTAATTATATTTTTTGATGTTAATAGTCTCTGTCAGTCTAAGCATAACTTCTCTTTGATGAATATTTAAATTATATTTGAATAAAAATAATCTTGGTTACATTTCATATTCAGTAATCATCACAGCTTAATAAAGGTCTACTTGTCAAGTGTTGAAAGAAACAGAAATGCACATATAAAGGTTCTAAACCAATACATCAGATAATATATTTGTAATGACCATAATTGTATCTCACACAACATACCTGATTATATACAATTTTAAAAGGTATAGACTCACCCACACAATAACTTGCAGCTAGATGTCAAAAGTTACTTATAAACAGTCTTTCAGATTATATACACAGAATTCCATTAATTAACAATGATAACATAACTGTGTCATAAGATAATTTAATGTGTGGAATAAAATGAGAAAATTTTTAAATGTGATAGAAATTTTAGAATTCATTCTCTTCCATCCCCTTGCTGTATTGTTTTGAAAAGTTCTGAGAGTAAAACCTTTGATTTAGAAAACAAACCTTTGATTTATTAAAAAAACCTTTGATTTATAAAAAGATTTTTGATGATGTTATAGAAATCACTAAAATCATTATTAATTGTTTAATGATTACTATGAAATCATCATAATTTAAAAATAATGTTTTCTGTTACATAAAAGTTTTAATAGGAGTCAGAAGTGGGGGTGAAGGAACTTTCCAAACCTAGGATACTGGGACAGTGGAAAGAAAATATAAAAACAAAGCCACTTAGTATACTTTCTTGAGTGCTTGTTTAAACGGTCATACAGCTTAAAACTCCCTTAGTTTATATTATAATAGAAATGCTTCAAACCAAGCATTTAACAAAAAATGTAAAAATGTTAATGTTGTCCTATCTCAGTCCTTTTATTGAATGAATAAATATCTTGTTATCTAGTTAACTAAATTAATAAACTGATTTGTTAAAATTTTAAGTTTTCAATTTCTTCTTTCAAACTCTAAATCTTTAGAATATAAAAGAGACAAAATAAAATACAATTAAAAAGAATGAAATATCCTGAAATGCACACATTAACCTAAGCTGTATAGTGGAAAAGTGTGCCAATTTCTAGTAACACATTATAAATAAAATAGGAGTGGATTCTTGTTTATATATCAGGTCTACAACTTATAAAATAGGGTTACCACATTAAGAAAAAAATTACAAGTAGAAAATACAGTACCAAAGTGAATAATTATTTAGGAAAAAAAGGGAAAGCACAACAAACATCGCTAATTTTTAAAACCCTACAAGTATCACAGTAACAAACCACAGAAAATTAAAATAAAAATTTTAATAATTTAATTGCTTTCCATTCATTTATAATACTTTCCTTAATATTTTTTTCACCAAATAGCTCAAGAATGTCTCTTCAGAATTTGATAGTATTACTTTCTATAATTTTGCTTTTCCACCTAAATTGCCGATCAAAATTTATTTTTCATTATTAATGGCTTGGATACATTAAGTAAACACCTACACTGTGCTCATATTCATTGAAATGCTATAGTCTGTACTCCACAAACACAGGTATTCTGATAGATTTTTGTTTTATATGATACTCATTAAAAAAGGAGAACAGTATGGTGCATTTATAATTGTACATACTACCTTTGATCTGTTCTCTATGTTCTGTATATAATCCACCAAGAATATACAGGAAAGAACTTCAGTTTTGATTAGTTATCAATAAGAACCAAATCTCCTGCTTGCCGTTTTACACATTTAATGACTAAAAGAATTTTATAGTCTAGCTTACGTTTCCATACATTTTAAACATTGTTCCTCTACCACCTGACATATATTACAGGCCCCATAGGACACATTCAAATTGTAACATGATATCTGACCTTCCACCTTTGGCAAAGAAGAACCAAAGAACCTCTTGATGAAAGTGAAAGAGGAGAGTGAAAAACTTGACTTAAAACTCAACATTTAGAAAACTAAGATCATGGCATCCGGTTCTATCACTTCGTGACAAACAGATGGGGAAACAATGGAAACAGTGACAGACTTTATCTTTTGGGGCTCCAAAATCACTCACTGCAGATGGTGACTGCAGCATGAAATTAAGATGCTTGCTCCCTGGAAGAAAAGACATTACTTTACTGACAAAGGTCCATTTAGTCAAAGCTGTGGTTTTTCCAGTAGTCATGTATGGATGTGAGAGCTGAACTATATAGATAGCTGAGAGCCAAAGAACTTTTGAACTGTGGTGTTGGAGAAGATACTTGAGACTCCTTTGGACTGCAATGAGATCCAGCCAGTCAATCCTAAAGAAAATCAGTCCTGAATATTCTTTGGAAGGACTGATGCTGAAGGTGAAACTTCAATACTTTGGCCACCTGATGCAAAGAACTGATTCACTGGGAAAGACTCTGATGCTGGGAAAGACTGAAGGCAGAAGTAGAAGGGGATGACAGAGGATAAGATGGTTGGGTGGCATCACCAACGCGATGGACATGAGTTTGAGTAGGCTCTGCGTGTTGGTGATAGACAGGGAAGCCTCGCGTGCTGCAGTCCATGGGGTCACAAAGAGTCGGACACGACTGAGTGACTGAACTGAACTGATCCAACCTTTCACATTTATGTCGCAATCAGTAGACAGTATAATGAGTAATAGGAGTATTTGTAGAGGCCAGTTCTTCACCAGAATAGCTAGCAAAACTGTACACAAAGGTTGGGAAGAAACCTAGAAATGGAAATTGCAACCAACTCCAGTATTCTTGCCTATAAAATCCCAGGGACAGAGGAGCCTGGCAGGCTACAGTCCATGGGGTCATAAAGAGTCAGACATGACTGAGCAACTGAGCATGAGCTCATGAGTGTCCAGAAAACAACATAAAAATAGCCCCATTAAACTCAAACTGAATTTATCACCAATAGAACCTACACTTAACAGGATCCCCCTAAGCAACCATAAACAAGAGGAATTACAACAGAGAAGTCAGAGAATGAAATCAAAACCTTAAAAGATTGTGTTTAAATACCATACTTCAGCAAAATTTTCAAAAACATGACCCTGTGAGCATGTTGCTTGGGACTCTGAGAATGTCGTGGAAGAGGCCTGTGAAAGTAAAGTGCTTGACATTTAAGATTCATTAAGAGATTGATGGAAAATCTACCTTTAGAAACAGTACTATTTTCACAAATTACAGGAGACTTCATTAAGAAGTCTGAAAAAACAGAAAGGTGTCTTGAAATCGACAACTTATATAAAGGGATTCTCATTTCAGACATTCTCTTCAAGGCCAAGCAGCATTCTGAAACCATGTCTTTATTCTGAAAAGCATGTCTTTTATTGAAGAAAACCATGTCTTTATTCTGAAAACCATGTCTTTATGCTGGAAAATACTGAGAGAACTACAATACATATTAGGTACACCATACACTTGACTGGTTTAGAGGAATTAAATAAGATTACAGAATTGCTCACTTCTTTGTATTTCTTAAAAACTAGATTTCATCTAGAAACATCCAAGAGATACTAGTTTTCATCTTAATTGTGAAATAACAGCACTAAAAATCCTAACTAATTGCTAAAAAGATATCTGAAGAAAATAATAAAAAAGATTTAAGACTCTAAAATATGTAAGACTCTAAAATATTAGTAAAATGCTTTTAGAAATCTAAGTACCCACAGTAAATTTCCTTAGGAAATATACAAAGTAAATATCCATTCTGGTGTTTCCCCTGTTACTATTAATATAGTATAGGTTGCACAATCTCATTATACAACATATGGAAAAATTAATGGGGCCATAATAAAGGATAGTTTAGCTGTTTTTAAACAACTGAACAATTGAATGGTAATGTCTCACAATTGCTATGTTTTTGATGTGGCAAAGTCAAGCAGTTAAACTGCTAGTAAGAAAATAAAACAAGGATTTATAGTAAACAAGTGATTAAAAATACTTCTCTACCAAATAACACATAGGCAACATTTTTTAACTTAATTAGAAACTTCAGTAAAATAAAAAGAAATTATAAAATGGAAAATTCTCAACTTTACTCAAAATTGTTTTCTTATTATGACATAATAAAATATATAAAATAACAAACAGCATTATCTTCATACAGTGGAACTATTCCAAAGCTTCAATGAATTATACATTTATTAACTGGTAATAAAAATATGAACTGTATAAAATAAATAATTCCAAATTCTTAAATGAACCTGCAATCATAATTTTTCATTTTTCATACTGGTAGAAAATATGCAATATATCACAGTTCAGTAGCACTTATCTATGAGTTTTTCATAGGAGAAAAAATAGGAAAAAAAAGCCCATAATTTAAAAAAATCAGTGGCTATTTTTTATTTGAAATTTTAAAGTAAAACTTTATTTTCTTTATGCTGCTCCTGCGAAGTCACTTCACTCATGTCCAACTCTGTGCGACCCCATAGATGGCAGCCCACCAGGCTCCTCCGTCCCTGGGATTCTCCAAGCAAGAACACTGGAGTGGGTTGCCATTTCCTTCTCCAATGCATGAAAGTGAACAGTGAAAGTAGAGTCATTCAGTCGTGCCTGACTCTTAGTGACCCCATGGACTACAGCCCACCAGGCTCCTCCGTCCATGGAATTTTCCAGGGAAGAATACTGGAGTGGTATTTTCTTTATAACTGTGATTAAGTATCAATTTTTATTTGCTCAAACTGAACTATTTTTATGTTATACTTTTTTATGGATTCTTATAATCCATATTTATACACTGATACTAGAAGTATGATTTCAGAAACCAGATACACAATAAAAAGAAATCATACTTTTACAAACTACTCAAATGGGTATTTGAAAATAAGTCTTATGTAAGCAGATTTAGTATGCATTCACCTAGTTACTTAACATTTCATTTAGCAACATAATGTTGAATTACACTTGGTTTCGGTCAATTAATAAATTAACTTGTTTAAATTTACTTTTTAAATAGAAACCAATGTTTAGTGTATGAGAGAATGCTCTAAAAGAATAAAATCTACAAGATATATGACAATACATGTACTACTGAAATGCCACTATCATTTCATCCATAAACTAATCTTTCAAATGAGAAAGCTAGAATAAATAATAACTAAGATTATGAGTTGACACACTGGAGAAGACTCTGATTCTGGGAGGGATTGGGGGAGGAGGAGAAGGGGACGACAGAGGATGAGATGGCTGGATGGCATCACTGACTCGATGGACGTGAATCTGAGTGAACTCCGGGAGTAGGTGATGGACAGGGAGGCCTGGCGTGCTGCGATTCATGGGGTCGCAAAGAGTCAGACACAACTGAGTGACTGAACTGAACTGAAGATTATGAAAAGATTATTATAAATAGAATCTATATCAAATGGATGTTCACATTGACTTTTATTTATTCACCTCTCCACTTTAGTTTGAAAAATAACACCACCAGAGTTTAAATGAGATATGTCTTTACTTTTAAAAACTATCATCCCTATCTTTCATCTGACCAGTATCTGTCCAAAAATCAAATCAAACTCAAATCTTATGGTATTATTTAAGGCTGTTAAGTTTCACTGAATAATCTTTAGGAAATTCTGAAGATCAGTAATGTAGTGTCCATAGAGAAAATGATTCTGGCTTCCTTGACCAACAATACATAAGGATAAAAGCCATATATTACCCATGTGTGTGTATGTGTGTGTGTGTTAGTCACTCAGTCGTGTCTGACGCTTTTGAGAACCCATCGACTGTAGCCTGCCAGGCTTCTATGTCCATGGGATTCTCCAGACAAGAATACTGAAGTGGATTCCCATTCCCTTCCCCAGAGGAACTTCCCAACCCAGGGATCAGACCCTGGTCTCCTGCATCGCAGGTAAATTCTTTACCATTTGAGCTACAGGGAAGTAGTACCAGTAAAACCAGAAGTTCATACTTTTACTCTCAGTCTTCATTATCCAAAAGAATTATTTTACAATTTTCCTCTTAAAAGAAGAAACAGAGGACTCTGTAGGGCAGAATCTTAGATGTGACACTGTTCCTTTCTCCTACATTTTATAAGCAAGGTCATAAGGGATATTTAGATGATTTGTCTTCTAAGCCATTTTATTAGTCTTTTTTGCACACTAAATGTGAATGTTTAATATGGTTCAAGTTTATTATTGCCGATAGTCTTTCCTTTCTACAATGAGTTCTTTGGTTAAATGCCCATCAGTAAGTGACATGCAAAGCATGTGTCCAGTTTTAGATATATCAATAACAGCTTTAATGGTTATTTACTGTACTAAGGTTCAAGAGTTTGTACTGTAATCTCCCAATCCTTGGACAAAGAGAGGTGTTTGTAATTCCAGTTAGTTTTCTAAAAACAAACTAAGCCAAGAGAGAAAGAATTAGCACAAATCCATCACTCAACAGAAAATAACCTAAATACATCACATAGATGATGAGTTAGTAGTATTTATTTATTTTTCCCCAGATGCATTTTATCTTAATGGACAAATGGTTGATAAACCTGACACCACAGATAGATAAAAACACTTGGGATAAACAACATAAAGGTAAGACTGCAGTTTCTCAGAAATGCAGGCTTAAACCCTATGAGAATGAACAGGTGCACTGAATAAATATACTAAGCAAGAGAAGGGTACCCTGACTAGCAAGTATGGATAATAATACAAAAATAAAATATGCCAACTCCTAAAATATTACAAAACATTGAATTAGATAAGGCAGATTTAGCTAATTTTTCCCACTAAAAATTAATATGAAAGGGATATAAATATCTTAGACAGGTTTTAAGTTTATTGATACCTATAAAGATATCAGGGAACAAAGAATTAAATAAAACCTCCTTCATATAGCTCTGCCTTGGACATAAAGTTTCTTTATAAAGACTGAACCATCAGTATAAAATTGGAAAGGGTTTTATGTCAAGGAGAGCATGCCTACACTGAAGTTAGCCAGAGAATATTTGTAGAATTGCAACTAGAATTTAATGAATTTTCTTGCTTAACTTCTGAGAATCTTCTAACATCCATCAGTTGTCATACGAGGGTTTTGTGTGGATCTGTGCATGCATTTAAGTATCTCCTTTCAGTAAATATTTTATACACAGTTAGTATCTGTTAGTATAAATGAAAATAATAGAAGTATATATACAAAACCCAGATAACAGATTTTAATATGATTATTAAATATTATTGAAAATCAATTTTCATGCAACAAGATATTAATGAGGTTCCAGGTATAGATACTTTGAGGTTTCAGCCTCTGAGATGAATAATTCAACCTTTTTCAAGGTTCACAAAGTAAAAAGAGGGTATCATATTGCCCATTTCTTCCCAAAGATATTTTTAAAATAAGTGAGGAGAATATATATGCTACAAATGTGAATGAGTGCTTTGACTGCAATGACAGTTGACTTTTCAGCATGAAATGAGAGAACTACAGTATGATGAGTCCCAAATTTCTCAGCAGTTCCAACAATCCGTTATTCCATAACTCTCTTAAAATAGAAGCAATGGCCTACGTTTTTTCCTTCATAAAAAGGGTCCCTATTGTGTGTCCTGCTTCATAGCAAGAAAAGAGGTGAAAAAGTCAATGTGTGCATTTTTTCAGTCTCATTCTATAACCTACTGTAACATAGAGAATCATGGAACAGAAAACAAAAAAGTAATGCACATATATTGAAAATGACACCTTTTATCAAATGCTCAGGCACACAAGAAATCTTTACCAACTGAATTGCTATTGTATTAACAGTGTTAAAATGTAATTATCATATTAAAGATTACAGGTTGGGGCATTGAAAAGTTTAGAAGAAGAAAATTCAAGGATACAGATGTTACTGAATGGGGTACAGGTTGGGAATACATTAATTTGGTCCCTACTTATCAAGCTTACTTTCACCATCTCAAACTTTTTAGTCAAGATCTAGGCTCTGAAATCAGTTTTGTCTCTTTCTTATTAAATTGTTCCCATGTTCAAAAAGCTAGACTTTTTTTCCCTTAAGTTAAAAATCTCTGAACTGTACTCCTACTTCATTAATCTAGTGTTTATTCCTTTCTTGGATGTCTGTGACTGTAGAGTAGTACCTAATTCTTCTGGTCTATGCAAGGCTGAATGCTGCTTTGCTGATTTCCATCCTGAAACTCTCCTATCCTGAAAATCCTAATATGTTCTTTTATTTAAACTAAGTAGAGTAAAATTCTTCAGCATCAATAAGGGAAAAAATGCATCTCTCTTCACTAGTATAAGAAAAAAAAAAACACTGGCTTCCCTGGTGGCTCAGAGGATAAAGCGTCTGCCTGCAATGTAGGAGACCCAGGTTCGATCCCTGGGTTGGGAAGATCCCCTGGAGAAGGAAATGGCAACCTACTCCAGTATTCTTGTCTGGAGAATCCCATGGACAGAGGAGCCTTGTAGGCTACAGTCCACGGGGTCACAAAGAGTCAGACCCGACTGAGCGACTTCACTTTCACACTTTAGTGCTGCCTTGTGGCTCAGATGGTAAAGCGTCTGCCTGCAATGCAGAAGACCTAGATTTAATCCCTGGGTCAGGGAGATCCCCTAGAGAAGGAAATAGCAACCCACTCCAGTACTCTTGCCTGAAAAACTCCACGGACTGTCGCCTGAGGAGCCTGGTAGGCGATAGTCCATGGAGTCGCAAAGAGTCGGACACGACTGAGCAACTTCACTTCACTTCACTATGAGACACTGCCCTCCCATTCTCATTCTGGTTTCCTAGATGGTACCTTTACCTTTTCCTCTTAAGTGTAGGGGTTCTCTAGAGCTTTTGCACATACCAACTGCAAACCCCTGTAACGTCATCTGTTCACCTAAAACTACCAACCTTACATTTATGTTTGCTTCATCTGTATGTTTTTCTTTGAACACTCTTTTGAGTGCCAGATCTGTATTAACAATGGATCGCTTAACTACTTATTTATATTCCACCAGGTTTCCCAACTTGGAAGAATTTAAACTGGTAGTTTAACTATCAAAACTATAATCAATTTTATTTAATAAGAAACCTACTATAGTTGTTCTAAGAGGTTCTATCCAGTTGGTATCCATAAGTGGGCTTAAAAAAATTGGCTAAAATCTTAAAAAGAATCAGGCTAGTTTCCTAAGCCTAGGGCACTATTTTACTTTCCTTGGGCAATTTTCACACAATCAAAAGGGCTTATCTTGGAATCAGTTACCCAAAATACACCTTTCCCACCATATGGAAAAAATGAGGAATATTTTTATCATCTTCTCAAGGGAGTACAGATTACTTTTAGAACCTCTCTGCAATGAGAAAGTTACACTGATGTGCATCTAATAGTATGAGTTCAGACTCTGAAAAACTGAACCCACCTATGCCTATTAACCCAATATTTATTTATTTTTTTTAATGCAGTAAACATTTACATGCTTTCTCACTTTCAGTTCTCTTGACGAGAGTGCTATAACAAATGTTAAGGGCAACTGCAAACCATAATCTAAGGCAACAGACTACCTGGATGAGAACTGGCAAATTCTTAGAGCGAAGAAATGAACAGAGACAGTTATAAACAATAACAGAAGAGTAACTTAGAAACAAATTTAGCACATCACTGTAACTAGATTGTACCCAATGCTACAAACACACACTATTTTTAGCAAAATTCTAATTTACTTATTCACCAAATACTTCAGAGTATTTGATGAGTAGTAAGGTTTTTTTTCATTTGCCTTAATGAATTCAAAGTACTGAAACTATTTCATATTTGAGTGAACTCACAACAATTATCTTCAAAGAGTGCTAAAAATTTTCTCTAATGGTGATTATTTTATAGAGTATTAAAACACGTATCATTTAGGAAAGAGTTTTATTTCTTACTTTTCAGGATGAGCCATTCAATATACTTAAAAGATAACAGAATCAGTTACTAAAAAAGCCTTGGTTGCCTAGTTTTAAATAAGCAGGAAATATAAAATAGATAATAAATAACAATTATAAATATTTTTACCACAAAGAACAACAAGTGTATTCATTTAGTTGACTCTTAACTGGTGAGATGATGACAGTGAGGAAGGCAGGTAAGAAAGTCTTGAAGTAAAATATAAACATATTTTCATGGCATTGAAATTTCTGTGTTATCTATTATTATATGCAAAAAGAGAGGAGTTTCAAATACAATAGAAAAAAAAATCTTTCCCAAATGGAATTTCCTACATTAAAGAAAAAAAGTCTGATTTTTAAAATTATTAACATATCTTTGATGATTATAAATAGAAAATTTTTGCCAAATTATTAGGATTTGTGAAAAAGCTCTTTATTTGTAAATACTGAAAGAATATCTTTAAAAAGGGACAAGTATTCTACATAGTCAATAATTATTTTATAATATTTCAGTTGCAAAAATATTGTCTACTTATTTTTCTTACAGTTATTTGAAACTATGTAACAGTCAGATATGGTAGACTTCCTTTAGGGTTTTTAATCTAACATACACAGAATGGAGTACTGATAAATTACCACTGTGAAACTCATTATTTAAGTCATCTTAAGACTGTATTCCTTGTCAATAAAATGTTAACATTTTAATCGTCACTGTGTTGATTACATAACTATAAAGCCACTAATATAATAAAACAATTTAAAAATAGAGTTTCTATAGGGCAGTGTTAGAACTCTTTATTTTCACTAACACACCATGAATTGATTAGAAATTTTCATAACACGGAAACAGCAGTTTGCTTTCACAGGATTTAAATATGCACAAATTTTAGTTTCTTTAAAATGTGTCATCAAGGGTTTCCCTGGTGGCTTACTGGTAAACTATTTGCCTGCTAATGCAGGAGACATGGGTTCGATCTCTGTTCCAGGGAGATTCAACAGGACACGGGGCAACTAAACCCATGTGCCACAACTGCTGAGCCCATTCTCTAGAGCCTGTTCTCTGCAACAAGAGAAGCCACTGAAATGAGAGGCCCATGCACTGCAACTAAAGAGTAGCTCCTGCTTCGACAACCAGAGAAAAAATCTCAACCAGCAACGAAGACCCAGCCCAGTGAAAATTAAAAAAAAAAAAAAAAAGTACTGTAAAAAAGTAGCCCTGCTTTTATAATATAATAAAACAATGAAAATTACTTGCTATCTTATGTTGTACATTTACTATAACATGTCATTATATTTATATTTAGAAAGAGGATAAGGTTTATGTATTGTGCTAGATACTCAATCATGTATTTAAATGTATAAACTCATAAACAGAAGTTACCTACAATGTACAATTCCTCAGAGCCAGGTCTTTTCAGATTCTCTTTATACTAACTCCCACTCTTTTTCCTGTCAGTAAACAGGTAACTATACATAATCATTTTTTACTTCCTATTTCTCTCTGGCATAATTTTAGATATTCATCTCATATCACTACCACTGAAAAGTAGGATCCACATTTAAATGTCCACCTAATATAGGCGGTTCTCAATTTTTGAAATACTATGTGCAAATTGTTCTATTACTATCTTATTGGAGCACAGAATTCATTCCTTCAAAGAAGGTAAATTATGTTTTGCAGTTTGTTTCACAAGCTAGGTTTCAAATCTAACATAGTCTAGAAAGGACTTTTGTGCAAAAAAATAGAAGCAACATTTACCCAATGCCATTTGTGCAAATAAGATTTTACCTTTTTTTAATAACTACCCTTTTCAAACTAAACATAAAAACATTTTGATGGAAATCTTTCAAAAGTATTATATATTCTCTTATTTATTAAAAATATCTTAATCAGTATCAACATTAACAAAAAAACCTATTTAACTATAATGTGCTATCAATAAAAACATGTTAATATGTATTCTGTATGAAATTAGAGATTTTACAGCAATTTGTACCCATATTCTTAGGGACTGGATTTTTTCAAAATAGTTTTTCCATTATCTCCTTCATTGCTCTCATCACATTTGGATTTTTTCATTGTGCCTACACTGATCAGATCCCAAAAATCTACTGTGCTACTTGAACGTGAAAGTCAAAGAAGGTGAAGTCGCTCAGTCCTGTCTGACTCTTAGCGACCCCGTGGACTGCAGCCTACCAGGCTCCTCCGTCCATGGGATTTTCCAGGCAAGAGTACTGGAGTGGAGTGCCATTGCCTTCTCCAATATGACATTCTAGAAGAGGCAAAACTGTAAGAAAATAGTAAGATCAGTGGTTGCTAGGGGTCTGATGGAGGGAGGAATGAGTAGGTGGGACACAGGGTTTTTAGATCAAACTGTTCCATATGATATTGTAGTGGTAGATAAGGGTCATTATAAATTTTTCAAAACCCACAGAACATACAACAGCAAGAGCGAAACGGAGGTTTTGGGTGATAATGATGTGTCAATGTGAGCTCATCTATTATAACAAATGTAACACTGTGGTAAGGGATGTCAGGATGTCAATGGTTAAGGAAGTTGCACATGTGTGCAAATAGAATATGATAATTCTGTGTACATTCTGCTAATTTGTGCTGAAAAATGAAGTTTACTCATTAAAAAATTAAGAAGCAATTACTGTCAAAGATCGAGACACTGAAACATTCTTGATATTATAAAATATTTCAAAATTTTGAAGTTAAAAAACAAGACTATATATTGATTACACTTTATTGTATGATATATAAAAAATGTATAATAATTGTCTATGTCATTATCTATGTCAATGTATAAACATGTCAATCTATATAAAATGGAAATCAACATTAGTAGGGAAACCCTAGCTCAATTTAATGAATAGGCTGAGATATGGACAGTATCCATCCAGTATGGAATTATGATAACACTTTCACTAATTTGGATGTTGTAGCTAAAATTGGATATTAACACATTAACGTTTACCTTTGAGTCATAATTTTGAAGGCATCTGGGAGGTAGCAGTCTGTATTCTCCATCTGAAATGGGTCAGCATCACAAATCTTGTCATCTGTCCGACCATAATTAGCGCTCTCAATCATGATAACATCACTGCCCGGACATCGCAGATCTATAGAATAACCTTCACAGGATAATTCTCGACGAACTAACCCAAATGGTAAAGCTGCTCTGCTGAAACCTTAAAAAAGAAAAAAAAGTCAAAATGAACTAATGTATGAAGTATATTATTTTAATAAATTATTTTCAAGAAATAGTAGTCACATCTATATCTGAGAGGTATCAAACAAAATGTTTTTCAAAACATCCACTCATACATTTATTAATTAATTGCCGGGATCTTGACTATGAATCAGCAATTTATTACTATATTGTAAAAATATATTTTTACCTGGAGTATTCATCTTTAAAAGAATTTTAAATTACTTTAATAAAGTATTTTCTGTCTAGACTACTCACATTCGGAAAACTACTGGCTCTTTTTGAGTAAATCCAAAGAAAAACAACACATTTGATCAATCAATTTAAAAAGAATGACAAGATTAACAAATACAGAATACAACACTTAATAAGGGAACACTTAGATTTATAAATGAGATCAAAACTGTGTTACACAGGACAATGGTGTATATTATGTCACTTAATGTAGACATATTAATTGCTGTTATGATGATTGTCTTAAAATACATTTGTCTTCAGTTCAGTTACTCAGTCGTGTCCAACTCTTTGCGACCCCATGAACTGCAGCACGCCAGGCCTCCCTGTCCATCACCAACTCCTGGAGTTAATCCAAACTCATGTCCATTGAGTTGGTGATGCCATCTAACCATCTCATTCTCTGTTGTTCCCTTCTCCTCCTGCCTTCAATCTTTCCCAACATCAGAGTCTTTTCAAATGAGTCAGCTCTTCTCATCAGGTGGCCACAATATTGGAGTTTCAGCTTCAACATCAGTCCTTCCGATGAACACCCAGGACTGGTTACCTTTAGGATGGACTAGTTGGATCTCCTTGCAGTCCAAAGGACTCTCAAGAGTCTTCTCTAACATTGCAGTTCAAAAGCATCAATTCTTCAGTGCTCAGCTTTCTTTGTAGTCCAACTTTCACATCAGTACATGACTACTGGACTAGACAGACCTTTGTTGGCAAAGTAATGTCTCTGCTTTTGAATATGCTGTCTAGGATGGTCATAACTTTCCTTCCAAGGAGTAAGCGTCTTTTAATTCCATGGCTGCAATCATCATCTGCAGTGATTCTGGAGCCCAGAAACATAAAGTCAGCCACTGTTTCCCCATGGGACTGGATGCCATGATCTTCGTTTTCTGAATGTTGAGCTTTAAGCCAACTTTTTCACTCTCCTCTTTCACTTTCATCAAGAGGCTCTTTAGTTGTTCACTTTCTGCCATAAGGGTGGTTTCATCTGCATATCTGAGGTGACTGATATTTCTCCCAGCAATCTTGATTCCAGCTTGTGCTTCCTCCAGCCCAGCGTTTCTCTGATGTATTCTGCATAGAAGTTAAATAAGCAGGGTGACGATATACAGCCTTGACGTCCTCCTTTTCCTATTTGGAACCAGTCTGTTGTTCCATGTCCAGTTCTAACTGTTGCTTTCTGACCTGCATATAGGTTTCTCAATAGGCAGGTCAGGTGGTCTGGTATGCCCATCTCTTTTAGAATTTTCCACAGTTTATTGTGATCCACATAGTCAAAGGCTTTGGCATAGTCAATGAAGCAGAAGTAGCTGTTTTGCTGGAACTGTCTTGCTTTTTCGATGATCCAGCAGATGTTGTCAAGTTGATCACTGGTTCCTCTACCTTTTCTAAAACCAGCTTGAACATCTGAAGTTCACGGTGCACGTATTGCTGAAGACTGGCTTGGAGAATTTTGAGCATTACTTTACTAGCACGTGAGATGAATGCAACTGTCCGGTAGTTTGAGCATTCTTTGGCATTGCCTTTGTCTGGGATTGGAATGAAAACTGACCATTTCCAGTCCTGTGTCCACTGCTGAGTTTTCCAAATTTGCTGGCATATTGAGTCCAGCACTTTCACAGCATCATCTTTCAGGATTTGAAATAGCTCAACTGGAATTCCATCACCTCCACTAGCTTTGTTCATAGTGATGCTTCCTAAGGCCCACTTGATTTCACATTCCAGGATGTCTGGCTCTAGGTGAGTGATCACACCATTGTACATTTGTCTTAGTATCTCCTAAAATAACTAAGACATTGTGATAGTATCACCCTTATGGACAATGTGTGTGTGCTGTGCTCAGTTAGTCAGTCATGTCTGACTCTTTGCAACACTATGGACTGTATCCCACCAGGCTCCTCAGCTCATGGAACATTTCAGGCAAGAATATTGAAGTGGGTTGCCATTTCCTACTCCAGAGGATCTTCCTGACTCAGGGATCGAACCTGCATCTCTTGTGACTCTGGCATTAACAGGCAGAATTTTTATCACTAGCACCACCTGGGAAGCCCCTTATGGCATACCAACGTGCTTTAACTTGTACAACCTTAGTGAAAACTGACGTAAGTGAAAGGACTGAGACGTAAGTAAAAGGATTGAACAGACGGGTATTCACAGGACCTAGCACTGCTCCAACCTAGTGCAAAAAGTTGAAAATTCCCAAAGGGGCAAAACTTCTGAGATTCAGTTTTGTCATTTAAAAAATGGAGGTGAAACATCTCTGTAACACCTATGATGTTACTTTTCCTACCTATGTGACTCAAAAATGAGATATGTGCAGAAAAGCACTTAATTGAAAGTGCTACATGAACTTATGTATGGTATATCAGGTTGAATGTAGGTAATCACTGTTCATGAATGTGATAAAAAACAATTTAGAATAGAATAAAAAATTAGAATTTTAGGTTTTAAAATTTTCAACCAGGGGTCCTCGAAACTAATAATAGAACAGAAAATAAAGGTAAAAGCCGAGAAAGCCAAGAACAGCCAAGAAGCGCTATGTGTAGACACAGCAAGCACATCTACATGTGCTGGTTGCTACCTATGGGATACCGACCACATCAAAAACTTCTACATTGACCCAATTTCTTATTTCAGTTCTCTAACTTGTTGCCATATATAGCATTCCTGTTATAAAAGATGAGCATTAATTTTAGTATTTTTTCTTATCTCTATAAATTATTTTACATCACATAAGCCTTCCCTCACATCCCTTTTTATTCGGAAAAAAAAAAACTTTTAAATGATATTAAGAAGTAAACTGTTCCAAGACATAAACTTCCAAGTTGAAAAACTAGGTTCTGCCCAGGTCAATCCAATGCAAAAATATGTTCGCTTTAACTGTTGTACAATGCCTCTCACTAAATGAACAAAACTAAAGTGTCCTGGATAAACATGCATCTTCTTTCTCAGATGCAAATAATCCTGCAAAAGGATTACTAGGTCACATGTTGGTATCATTTAGGAAATGAGCAATTCTGAAATGTGGCTGAGTTCTCAGTTCTAAGGAGAAAACAAAATGTAACTGAAATGGAGAGACATGAAAAGGACACAGTTTAGAGCACGAAAGCTTCAGAGGATTGAGGCAAACACCAACCTTGGTAGGTTTTTACTAAGAAGATTTATGGTCTTATGAGATTTCTAAAAGTGAAGTACACTATCAATGAACAAGGAATACAGAAAGGAAGAAGGGCAATATCAAGACAAACAGTAAAGGGGCCAACCTTTCCACCTTTTCCTAAGTTCATAAACAAATGTTTATATACGTTATTACTTTCTTTCATTTGCTGATACTGTAGTGCTTATATAAACAATGCATCTTAAACTATTAAATTTGTTTTAATTGATTTATTTAATATTATAATGTTCATCACCTTAAATGTGAAGTGTTCTCTTCCCTAAAGTCTTGCTTAAAATCAGGTGAGAGATCAAGAATTTAGGAAAGCGAACACTTATGATTTAAGACAATGAACACCACAGTATTAAACACTATGAAGAAGCTGACACTTTTTTGTGTTATGAAAAATGCTGTGTGAAAACTCAAATAAGTGATATCATATAAAATTTCGGAGCAGAGCATATTTTAAAAGCAGAGATGATTTGCAATTGTAATTCCTTGTAGATCATATTATTAGAGAATATTACAAATGAGAACATGTTATTGTAAGAACATGTTATTCTGGCTTGGAGTCAAAATTCATAAGTTGTAGTATTTGTCAAAAATATAGAACTCATTCTGAAGCACTGTAGTTCAGCTTTAATTTTTGTTGATGATAGTTTGCAGGATTATAGTCATGTTTCTAAGTGAATTTTCTTCTGCTCTTGAAAGATACTTGAAAAATGGCAGAAGTCTGGCTGTTAGTTCAGATAAAAGATTTTTAAGCCTTAATATTAGTCATACAAAAAGGTAAAGTATGAAAAAGAAAAGGAAAAAAATAGAAAGATGTAAAAAATTTACTAATGTAGATTTCCAATACAGAGTCTTTTGAAAAAAAGATAATGGTACTTATACTTTCACTGCATAGAACGGAATGAATTCTTCATGGTGAATGTTGATTTATTTAATACTACAATGTTAATTGTCTTAAATCGTAAGTGTTCTCTTTCCTAAAATCTTGCTCAAAACAGGTGAACAATGATTTAAGACATCATAATATTAAATACTTGTTATTTAGTTACTTGTTATTAAAACAGTTTTAACATAACATGTTATTAACATTATAGTATTAAACATTTTTTATTCATAGTATTAAATACTTATTACCACATGGTGCTATTACGTTCATTTATAATGTATGTCTTCCTTGCTAGACTGTGATGATAGTTATAATTCCAGCCTAGATTGGTACATGATACATAATTTCAATAAATTCTGTCAAAACAAATTGCTAAACTTAACAACTAGTATTTGTCTAAAATAATATAAATTACAATGTGTTTTCTATTTTCCTTGGCAGTGGAAACAGAATGTGCATTGTGAAAAAATAAACTATAATCAATAAAATTATGTCTATCCTCAAAACAAGAAAAATATTTAAATTCTGTCAATTTATTATTTTCTAGGTACTACTGGGGTTCATTAGTATTTCTGAAAAGAGAGATGTCTATGAACATTATCTTAACTTGATTTAAATCCTATGGATAAATATTTATATTCATAAAAAACAAATCTGAAGAAATATATTTAATGGCTAACATTTATATAGCAATTACAATTTTTAGATACTGCCCTAAATGTTTTTTATGGATCACCCTTTTTTATGCTTACCAACATCATCAACAATTACAACAATAAAAGAAATGGAGTAGTTACTGTAATAATACCAATTTACAGAGTATGAAACTAAGGCATCAAATAGGAGGTCATTCAAGGTTTTAAGGATTTACTGTGAGTTAGATTTTAACACAGGTGAGGTTGTCAGATTCCAGAGCCCATGCTCTTAGTAACAGCCATGAACAGAAAGGAATTTTGTGACTTTTCAAACCTCCATGTCGATAATATAAACAAGACTTATTTTTTAACTTTTGATACCATCTGAAATGCATCAAAAATGTTGGTGAATTGACAACAAACAATTATTTTAAAGGTTCACACAACATATAGATAATGAAAATATATTTATGGAAATGCAGTGATGTGTGCCATAAACTTATCAAGAGAGCAAAATCTACATTGCTCAAGTAGAGACATATATAGAGTTCAGTTCAGTCACTCAGATGTCATGACTCAGTGGTGATTCGATGGTGTCGTTTGACTCAGCGACACCATCGACTACAACAGGCCAGGCTTCCTTGTCCATCACCAGCACCCGAAGCCTGCTCAAACTCATGTCCATTGTGTCGGTGATGGCATCCAACCTTCTCATCTTCCATCGTCCCTTCTCCTCCACATTCAATCTTTCCCAGCATCAGAGTATTCAAATGAGTCAGTTTTTCACATCAGGTGGCCAAAGTATTAAAGTTTCAGCTTCAACATCAGTCCTTCCAATGAATATTCAGGACTGATTTCCTTTATGATGGACTGGTTGAATCTCCTTGCAGTCCAAGGGACTCTCAAGAGTCTTCTCCAACATCACAGTTCAAAAGCATCAATTCTTTGGCACTCAGCTTTCTTTATAGTCCAACTGTCATATTCATACATGACTACTGGAACGAGTATCTGGGTCAGCCTTGTGAACCTGGCTGAATCATTTTATTTTTCTGGGTTTTAATTTCTTTCTCTGAAGAATGAAAGTCATCTCAAAGTCCTATCAAATTTCACCAATCTATGATTCAAAACAAGCAAACACCTTTTAATCACGTATACATGCTAATGAATAAATTTGTTGCTCATAAACATATATGAGAATGTTAGCAAGGATGGACGATGGCAAATAATGTAGATTGTATGTACTGCCACGAAAATTCTCAAAAGCTCCTAGGATGAATTAGCCAAGGTAGCTCAAATGCTAAAGAATCTGCCTGCAATGTGGGAAGACACAGGTTCAATTCCTGGGTTGGGAAGATCCCCTGGAGAAGGAAATGGGAACCCACTCCAGTATTCTTGCCTGGAGAATTCCCTAGACATAGGAGCCTGGCTGGCCCCAGTCCATGGAGTCACAAAGAGTTAGACACGAATGTGCAACACACACACACAACACACACACACACAACAAGCAGAGATCTTTCTGGATTAACTATTTTGATCAAAAATTTATTGGAAGAGAGAAAATAAACATGGCCAATTATGAAATCAAAAGAAAAATGTACATAAATTTTTGGAAGGGTCAGGAACTCATAAAAATATTCCAGATAACTGAGTTTTAATTCTCATCTTCCTTCTCTTCTTCATCTTAATTAATCTAAAAGTAATGCTATTCATCACTTTGTTGTTAACAACTATGCAGAACCAAAAGGCACCTTGGAAGTTACAGTGAACTTGTTTTCCTTTTTTCTATTGTTATAATACCTCCACCAAGATTCCCAGCTTTTCCATTCGCTTTGATTCTCTCCTGAAGAAATTGCTCAAAATTGGCAGCATCCATGCTTCCATCTTCTATAAGATGGGTCCAGTCAAGAATAAACTTCAAGACCTGCTTCCTGCTTCACCACATGCTTTTTCACAGGCACCATGGTGGCAGAGGATGGCAAAAAGCATATATATTTTTTAAGAAAACTGTAAATTGTTACTCTTTCATTGGACTTTTCTCCCTATTTTCCCAAACACCTCAAGGGGAATGGCTTAAAACTTAAAACTCTTTCAACCAGCAAAGAACTTCAAAGAAGTTTGGAAAGTCTTAAATAAAACTATTGCAACTAATATTAATTTTTTTAATTCAGTATTTTCACTAAGTAAAGCTTGTGAAAAGGCAGAACAAAACTTACAACTAAAAACATGTATCGACATTGCTATTTATATCACATTAATGACTGTGGATCACAATAAACTGTGGAAAATTCTGAAAGAGATGGGAATACCAGACCACCTAACCTGCCCTTTGAGAAATCTGTATGCAGGTCAGGAAGCAACAGTTAGAACTAGACATGGAACAGCAGACTGGTTCCAAATAGGAAAAGGAGTACATCAAGGCTGTATATTGTCACCCTGCTTATTTAACTTATATGCAGAGTACATCATGAGAAATGCTGGACTGGAAGAAACACAAGCTGGAATCAAGATTCCGGGAGAAATATCAATAACCTCAGATATGCAGATGACACCACCTTTATGGCAGAAAGTGAAGAGGAGCTAAAAAGCCTCTTGATGAAAATGAAAGAGGAGAGTGAAAAAGTTGGCTTAAAGCTCAACATTCAGAAAACGAAGATCATGGCATCTGGTCCCATCACTTCATGGGAAATAGATGGGCAAACAGTGGAAGCAATGTCAGACTTTATTTTGGGGGGCTNAGATATGCAGATGACACCACCTTTATGGCAGAAAGTGAAGAGGAGCTAAAAAGCCTCTTGATGAAAATGAAAGAGGAGAGTGAAAAAGCTGGCTTAAAGCTCAACATTCAGAAAACGAAGATCATGGCATCTGGTCCCATCACTTCATGGCAAATAGATGGGAAACAGTAGAAACAGTGTCAGACTTCATTTTTGGGGGCTCCAAAATCACTGCAGATGGTGACTACAGCCATGAAATTAAAAGACGCTTACTCCTTGGAAGAAAAGTTATGACCAACCTAGATAGTATATTCAAAAGCAGAGACATTACCTTGCCGACTAAGGTCCGTCTAGTCAAGGCAATGGGTTTTCCTGTGGCCATGTATGGATGTGAGAGTTGGACTGTGAAAAAGGCTGAGTGCTGAAGAATTGATGCTTTTGAACTGTAGTGTTGGAGAAGACTCTCGAGAGTCCCTTGGACTGCAAGGAGATCCAACCAGTCCATTCTGAAGGAGATCAACCCTGGGATTTCTTTGGAAGGAATGATGCTAAAGCTGAAGCTCCAGTACTTTGGCCACCTCATGCGAAGAGTTGACTCATTGGAAAAGACCCTGATGTTGGGATAGATTGGGGGCAGGAGAAGAAGGGGATGACTGAGGATGAGATGACTGGATGGCATCACGGATTTGATGGACGTGAGTCTGAGTGAACTCTGGGAGATGGTGATGGACAGGGAGGCCTGCTGTGCAGCGATTCATGGGGTCGCAAAGAGTCAGACACGACTGAGCGACTGAACTGAACTGAATTGAAGGTCAAGAAGCACATGTCCAGCCAACTTCAAGCACTTTATGACAACTATAATAGAGTCTGGCATTAATGATCAAGATCTCCTTCATTGGATCTGCCTAAAGTTCTTGCTCTGTCATGCCTGCATTTTGTTGATGTTATTTGATGTCTACTTTTGCCACATGAATCTTCCACTATGGAATATACTAGCCTGTACCCTTAGTCTTATTTCAAAGGCCATTTCTTCATGGATCTCCTTCCTGCTTCATCCTAACCTAGTATACTTCTACTTTTGTAAATCATGACTATGCTCATAATTCCAACATTGGGATGGTATGCCATAGAAAGCAGAGTCTCATTCAGGCTAGTATCCTTAGCACATAGTGGCTTGATCAACATGTGTTTGTTAAAATATTGAACATCTCCTACTGTTTCATATTGAGTTCTCTAGAGTCTCTTGGACAGCAAGGAAATCGACCCTGAATATTCAATGAAGCTGAAGCTCCAATACTTTGGCTACCTGATGCGATGAACCAATTCATTGGTAAAGACTCCTAATGCTGGGAAAGATTGAAGGCAGGAGGAGAAGGGGATGTCAGAGGATGAGATGGTTGGATGGCACCATCACCTCAATGGACATGAGTTTGAGCAAACTCTGAGAGATAGGGAAGGACAGGGGAGCTGGCGTGCTGCAGTCATGGGGTCACAAAGAGACAGACATGACTGAGCACCTGAACAACGGCAATAACACTGTGGGCTGATTAGTTAGTTCCAAAGGAATCCCAGCCTCACTCTGAAAATTGTTCAAAAGTCAGACCTAGATGTGGTCTTCATCCATTGTATTTGCCTAACATGCCTACATCTGTTCTTATTTGTGACTGCCCACATTTGTGTAAATGTTGAAACCTATTCACATCTTCTCTAATACATGATCTGAATAGTATCCTCTCTCCACTGTGATGTAATTATTTTTCAATAGTACTTGATATCTGTCCTCTAGAATGTAAGTCCCATGAAGGTAAGCTTTGTATATCTGGCTTCTGTGATATTCCTGCTGCTGCTGCTGCTAAGTCGCTTTAATACATGATCTGAATAGTATCCTCTCTCCACTGTGATGTAATTATTTTTCAATAGTACTTGATATCTGTCCTCTAGAATGTAAGTCCCATGAAGGTAAGCTTTGTATATCTGGCTTCTGTGATATTCCTGCTGCTGCTGCTGCTAAGTCGCTTTAGTCGTGTCCGACTCTGTGCAACCCCATAGACGGCAGCCCACCAGGCTCCTCCGTCCCTGGGATTCTCCAGGCAAGAACACTGCAGTGGGTTTCCATTTCCTTCTCCAATGCATGAAAGTGAAGAGTGAAAGTGAAGTAGCTCAGTCGTGTCCGACTCTTAGCGACCCCATGGACTGCAGCCCACCAGCCTCCTCCATCCATGGGATTTTCCAGGCAAGAGTACTGGAGTGGGGTGCCATTGCCTTCTCCATGTGATATTCCTATCACCTATTAATACAATAGTACATGGCAGGCTCCTGATACATATTTATGATATGAATGAATGAATGACTGTTGACTGACTGACTGTTTGGAAAGTGTGTGATAGAGATATATAAATACTCCCTGCAAAGTAATGAGAAGTAAACTAGTCACTACTAATCCTTGCCTTCAGTCTGTTTCAAGACAAGATAACAAGACCTACATTCTAAGCATGTATTCACGTGGCTTTTCCAATAGCTGCCCTTTTCTTAAGGGAGTCTCTAACTCCTTACATCCTAATCTCTCCAATATCCAGCATATTATTTCCTGGACACTGGACTCTCTGTCTTGCTTCAACTTCAAGTTCAGTGGGAGAAACAAATTGAGGCTTGCAGGGACCTGGACACCAAAAATGCGTTTACTGCTTCTCATATTACCCTCATCAGCCTTATGAATTGTTGAGGAGGATAAGTGAAGACATTCTAGTTCAGGTTTGATCAAATCCCATTTGCATTCCCAAACAAAGAACAAGTCTGTGTTTCACTGTGATTGTATAAAAGGAAGGAAAGGACTGTGGCTTATGTTACTTGGAGTTGATTTAAATTTTTATGAACCTGATACCTCTGAAAGGCAATAATCAAAATGAAACCATGGTAATTATTTTCATTTGAAAACACTGGAATGGGACCTCATTACATTCTAGCGAGTGACTCAAGGGGAAGTAAGAGAAGGCAAAGCCTAAACTCCATTTTGAAAATAAATTTCTTAAAAATATTCAGCCTTGTCGTGGAAGGAAGTACAAAGCCAGAGGTGACAATTTTCAATCAATATCCCAAATTCTTTTAATTAAGGATGTCTTGGGATTGCAGACTATGCTGGGACATACATATGTATCTATAATAAACAAGATGTATTTTGCAGCAATGGATTTGGGTTTTGGCATTGACTTGATAGGGAGATCAAAGCACTAGCTGGCATTAGAAGGATTTAGATACATTTGTCATAGGCAGCTGTTATGCTAATCTCGTTTATGCAGTTGTCAGCTGATAGGCTCTGATGAGCCAGCTGAGTGGGGAAATCATTATTCCATCCCTATTGTGATAAGTGTTATTTATTACTGTCAAATGGTATTAATGTTTGATCAAAGATGGGGAGTGGGCACCATCTACATGAAGTTCATCCATTCATGGTCAATTGCAACAAAAGGAATCGCTGAATTCCAGCCAAACGAACTTCATTTCTGGGTGAAAAAAGAATAATGGATTTAATTTGCATATGTTTTAAAAGGGTAATGAAGTAATATGATGTTTATCTTGGTTGAAGAGTGGTAATTTTCACTGGCGGGACTCCAGCTTCGTTGGAGCCATTGTGAGGCATTTACTGTTGGGTTGGTGTGGAAGGACTTTTCAAAGCAGCAGGTGCATTGGGGGTTGGGGGGGAGCAAGATGATTTATTCATTAGGCCAAAAATGAGCAATCTGGACATCTATTTTTTCTTCATCTTCCTCAGAAATGTATTTATAACTAAATCCCCTCTCTCTTCCCCCAGGATGGTGATATCCCCTGATTTTCACATTCCTTTTGTGGCCTTTGACAATTTAATTATGTGAAATCCCTAACCCGTCACTCATTTCATTTCTGTTAGCCTTTTGTTATCATCAGATTTGCTGTTTCCATCTAAACTGATATCTGTACAGGCCTGGTGTTTTGGAATGGAGTGCTGATCTCTAGTTCGGGTAAAACTAAGAGACGGTTCAGGATATAGACCAATGACTGAGGGTTCACTCTTAAGCATTTTGTTAAATTAACTGCTCAGCTGAGCTCTGAGTTGTTCAAAATGATTCCCCTCTGTTTGGAGACTTGCAGAGAGCTGTCCCCCTTCCAATACAGCTGCATTAGTTAATGCCTCTTTGGATTATTTTTCTTGTGTTAAAAATACAGATAACCTAATTATAGCACCTCCCCAGTTCCCAAATGCCTCACTTAACGACTCATTAGTGCAGTGAGAACACTTTCCAGCGCTTGCTAAATAATATTCCATTTCTGAGGACTTCATCTTCTTTTTTCGTATTTGCTCTCAAAAAAAAATTGACTAAACATATTTCAGAGCCTTTAGATTTTGCTGATTGGCTACATTTCTATTACAAGCCAGTCATTTTTCAGGTCCAGCTTTTCTCGTCTTTCTGGGTTGATAAAAACAGGGCCAGAGGCTTTTGTTCAGTGGGAAAGGGGCTCAAGAGGTTTTGTAAATCCTTAAACTCAAAGAAAATGGTCTTCCTTCTCACCCAGAATTTAACATAGCTTTATTGGAATTCAGAATCTTCCATTGTTTGACTTAACCCATCATGTTTCCCTAGAAGCCAGTATCATGCGTGGGATAGAAGCCTTTGAGGCATATTTATTGATTAAATGAATGCACCCTAGAAAGCCTGTGGCTAGTTCAAGAGTTGGCAAATTTTTTCTGTACAAATGTGTGTGTGTGTGTGTGTGTGTGTGTGTGCACATGCATGCACGTGCTTAATTGTGTCCAACTCTTTGCAACCCAATGGACTGTAACCTGCCAGGCTCCTCTGTCCATGGGATTTCCCTGGCAAGAATATTGGAGTAGGTTGCTGTTCTCTATTCCAGGGGATCTTCCTGACCCAGGGATTGAACCCGTGTCTCTTGCGTCTCCTGCCTTGGCAGGTAGATTCTTTACCACTGCACCACCTGGGAAGCCCTTTCTGTACTAGAGTAGATAGTAAGTATCTTGGGCTTTGTGGACTGTATGGTCTTTGTTGCAACAATTCAACTGCGGTTGTGGGATGAAAGTGACCACAGACCCTATGTAAGAGGATGGGCATGGCTATGTTCAAATAAATCTTTATGAAGCTGAAATATTAATTTTATATAATTTTCACATATCATGAAATATTTTTTTCTCCAAACTAATAAAAAATGTGAAAACTATTTTGACCATACAAAAACAAATGGTGAACAGGGCTTGACCCATGGACCATAGCTTGCAGACTCTTTGCCTGGTTAGTCCGTGGGGCACGAAAGTGCCACTTCTCTGGCCTCATCTCCTGTTTCTCTCTCCCTTACTCACTACCCTCCAGCCACTTGTCTGTCTGGCAAATTCACCAAGCTTTTTCCTGCCTCTGAGCAATTGACTTTGCTCTCCTTCTGCCTGAGACATCTTGCCCTGAATGTTTCCATGGCTAATTTCCTTCTCCACAATTATTTTGGGTCTCAGCTCAAATGTCAAGTCATCACAGAGATCTTTCCTGATACTCCTATCTCCAAGTGGGCATCTCACCCTCAGGTGTCCCCAACCTCAAGGCTATGGACCAATACTCCCCCTTAGATTAGTGGTGGCGTTAGATTAGAAATAAAGTGCACATAAATGTAATGCACTTGAACCATCTCAAAACCATCCTCCACCCCCCCCCCCCCATCCATGGAAAACTGGTCCTTGGTACCAAAAAGGTTGGGGATTGCTGTGCTTCCCCAGACATTGTCTTTTATTTCACTGCATTTTGTGTCCTTATGACCATCTGAAATGATTTTATTTATCTACAGATAAGTATATCTCTCTTCTAGAATTAAACTTCTTTCATTAAGGACCATTTCTTTTTCTTTTAGAATGTGGTTCTTCAATGCCTAGAACAGTGTCTGGCACATGGTAGACAATCAATCATAGTTTGTGGACTGAATGAGGTTGGTGGTGCAAACATACAGGATGCCAAAGAACATGAGACTGAAATACTCTGAGACTGCTCTCAGTGTGGAAGTATTTTTGATATTCTTCCCCCAAATCTCATCACATAGCAAAGGAAATGTATACAGAAATAACTGATATAAAGTTTCCAAGCACTGAGAGCCACAAGGGACTCAATGTGGGGAGAGATCCCCTCCAGGTGGATGGAAAGCATGTGGCTTTATGTGGAAGGCAGTCTGCTCTGAGCACTGAATCTGCAGAAAGGAGTGGGGACGATTCATCATAGTATGGGTTTCCAGGTACAGAGGAAATGTCCAGAGGACACCAGTTTCTAAGGATTATTTATGACTGTGACATTCAACTGAGGAATTCACCCTGTTGCAGCAAAGAGATCTGAATGTAAGTGTTTGAACACTAATGATCCAAAGGAACCTTTCAGAGAGTAGTTTGTTCAACATACAGTGGAGCCTCTTCATTAAAGCTCTACCAGCAATTAGACCCCAAGAGCTCTCCCAGCAAATGGAGTCAATGGACCACATGAGCAAAGAACAGATGTGACAAATTTTATTCTGCCTGTAATGAATACTGTCTTGAATAGCATCTGGCTTTTGCTGACCATCCTAGCCTCTGCCCCGGCACTCCTATACTCATCTTTCACTCCAGTTTCCCCAAGTATGAAACCATGAAACAGACAGTATGAAACCATGCTGTTTGATATCTTTGCATGGACTGGTATTTTTCCTTCCCTTATTTCTTGAATGTCCATGGGACAAAGGAAGGTAACCTCATGAGTGAAGTGGACTGGGTGGGGTCTGGGACAAACTGGAAGGTGCTCACTGGAACTAAAGAAGAGGCTACTTGCTTTGCCAACTTTTAAAATTTATTTTAATTGAAAGATAATTGGTTTACAATATTGTATTCAGCCAATTTTTGTCATGCAAGAATGTGGGCTCTAGGTTGACAAATTTTCCGGTGATTTTTTTTGAGAAATTTGAAATCTGAATTCTTAAATATTAGCAACTAATTCAAATATTTTACATACAGCTGGCCATGTGACGGGACTGTGCCCCATTGGTTTGCATCCTCTACTACTGCTCCTTAATAGTCTTTCTCAAGGGAAGCCTCTTTCTTTATGCTTTCATGGTACCTTGCATATGAGACCACCATAGTTCTTAATGTATGTGAGACTTATACAGGTCCTGTGTGTTGCAATTTTGACTGAACTCCTGAAGACTGCAACTAGATAATGAGTTCCTAGGAGATGAGGATTAGAAAGCAGCAAGCTTAGTCTATATTGCTTTGGCCTCTTGTTACCACTCTTCCATCAGTTAAGTTAACATGAAACTTGCTATGTTATCAGATACAGATATGATGTTGCCAAGGAAACATTATAGCACCCCTTATGTTTCATGAAAGCACCACTTGAGTTTTAGTTTCAGAAAAGCTTGTTCTCTAAGCAACTGGTATGTGTTTGTATGTATGTGTGAAAAAGAGTAAGTATATATGCATGTGTGTGTGTATTTTTGTGTGGTATATATGTGTGTGTTCTTTGACCTGCAGAAAGCTCTCTGCTTCATTTACAGTCCACCTCTTTCAATGGAATGTTCATTGACCATATGCTTTCTTTCATTTTCCTTTCATCTTAATATATTCTTTGTTTTATACTCTTGTATTTCAGGTATTTTTTTTAAAAAAGCAACTCAAAAGTTTTTTGACATGAACCAGGATATGAATAAATACAAGTCATATTGAATTTGATATTTTTCCAGGTTATTCTCTTATTTAGTTATAGGGAATAGGGGAAAGTGGGCATGCAATATCTTTTATCCTTCTTTTAGTTCACTTCACACTGGGCCGACCAACAACGTTCTGTGTATAAATATTCGATGAGTATACACTGAATGATGAATAGAAAATGAGATATTTGATCATATCAATCAATTCCTTTAGATAATCTATTTAAAGTGGCAAATAAATTGATGAGGCAAACCACAATTCTCATTACTGAGTGAAGATGGGTATTTGAGATCTTAGCTTCTTTGCCGTATTTATAATTTTATTGCTAGAGCTCCATACCCGAGCAGCTAACGAGAATAAGTTTAAGAAGACTGAAATTACATCACATTATAACTGACACTTCGAGGATTAATTTTACAACTTGTGATTTTAATTTTGGTGAAAATGCATTTAAAATTATCTCTTGTCACCATCTCTTATTAAACATAATGAAACTTGATGACATTCTAATAACATTAAACTGTTTTGGTAGTCACTGAGGTTACAATGAAAAGACTATTCAAGCTAAGAAAATAGTGGATCATTTTTGAAAGAGAGTATTTGGAAAGCTTTGAGGAGCTGAGTCTTTCATTCAACTCACACACTATGAATTGCTCACACTAGCAAGTAATTTAGAAGATATTTTGTATGTTAGAAGAACTGGTATGCAATTAATGGGGGGAAATCAAGGACATTTTAGCAAAGAAGGAAACTAGAGGAGACATTACGTCATTGTCATTTGCTGTATATATTTTGGGCTGACTTTTATTATTAGCGGCACTGAAAAATACAAAGGCCCCAAAACTTGGTAAATAAAATGACTGATGTAACAAGGTCATTTCATTTATCTTTTTAGACATCTTTCTTCCCTTCTTCACTTCCTTCTTCTCTTTCTTCCTCCCTTTTTCATTTCTAACTCAGGTCTCAAATCCATGGTGTGGTCGTCCTCTTGAATCAACTTTTTCTTTTTGCTAGACCAGGAAGAAAATGATTTGGGGATAGAATGATATTATACAGTGAAAAAGGTTAGATAACAGTGGAATTACAGTTTCTCACTTTTCCTAATGATGAAATAATAGCTGCTTGAAAGCTTGCTACATTCGCATTATTTGCTAATTTAGGGACTTTATGTGTTCACTTCATATATCTTCCTTTATGGTTTTTTTTTTTTTCCCAAGAAGCTTGTGGATTTTTCAAAACACTTTTTAAAAAATATTTACTTATTTGGCCGCACTGGGTCTTGGTGGTGGCACTCAAGATCTTCATTACAATCATGCGGGATTGTTCATTGTTGCACACAGGCTCAGCAGTTGTGGCAGGCAGGCTTAGTTGCCCCACAGCATGTGGGACCTTAGTTCCTGGACCAAGGGTAGAACCCGCACCCCTTGTATTACAAAACAAGTTCTTAACCACTGGACCACCAGGGAAGTCCCCATACCATTCTTTTGACTCTGTCTGGGGTCACTCCCTTCTCTGTCTTTAGCCTCATTCCAAAATGTGAATTATGTAATACGACACACTCGAATATGCCAGGTGCCTGCTGGGCAAGAATCGATATTTGCCAGCTAAGAGCTCATTGTTTAGTTGGAAAAACAGAAAAGTCAGCTACTAATTCTAGGATTATCAGATAAGTGTTATAAAAGCCTATGACTTAAATATCAATAGGAACAGAGGAAACAATATTTGGAAACTTTTTCAGAGGTGACATTTGACATTGGTTTGGAAGGATCCATAGTGTCCTTGCTGGAGAAAGAGGAAAAAGCATTCTGATACAAGAAAGGCCTTTACAAGGCCATCAGACCCCACTCCCAAATAGAGCTGGATATAAAAGGAGCAGAGGGGACTGGTATATGGGTGAAGGGGGATGTTAGGAAAACTTTTCCTGGGCTAAGGATCTTTGATTTTATCCTATGAGTTATGTGGAGCCATGGACATTTTAAATAAGGGAAAAGGCAGAGGGACCTGTGGTCAAAGAGGATCATATTGGAGTGAGGAAAGGTATAAGGGAAGACTAGTTAAGAACCTATTTCATAGAGTCTAGGTGAGCGATGATAGAGGTGATAAAGAAAGCTGAGCATAGAAGAACTGATGCTTTCAAATTGTGGTGCTGGAGAAGGCTCTTGAGAGTCCCTTGGACTACAAGAAGATCAAAGCAGTCATTCCTAAAGGAAATCAACCCTGAACATTCATTTGAAGGACTGGTACTGAAGCTGAAGCTCCAATACTTTGTCCACCTTATGTGCAGAACTGACTCATTGGAAAAGATGCTGATGCTGGGAAAGATTGAAGGCAGGAGGAGAAGGGGATGTCAGAGGATGAGATGGTTGGATGGCATCACCAATTCAATGGACATGAATTTGAGCAAACTCCTGGAGATAGTGAAGGACAGGGAAGCCTGGCATGCTGCAGCCCATGGGTTTGCAAAGGGTTGGACAAAACTTAATGACTAAATGATGATGATGGCAAGAGGTGATAAGTGTCTAACTAGACAATGGGAAAGGAATAGATCTGAGAGATGTTTAAGAAGTGACATTGACACTGGGGACTAAGTGGACAAGAAGGGTGAAGGACAGGGAGGAACTGAGGGTGACCATGAAGTCACCTGTTGCCTGATGGGTTCACTTCAAGATGAAATGGACCTGGATGCTCATGTGCCCAGACATCTAGTGGAAATAGTGTCCTGGCTTCATTCATTTATTCTCATACTTTCACCTCTTCGTTCTTCTATTCATCCAACAATTATTAATGGAGAAACAATGCCTTGATGCCAGATATTCTGCTAGCCACAAGAAATGTGCTAAAGATCATAGAAAATCAATACAAAAGATTTTAAGGCTTCAAACAGTAAAGCTACACATTTATTACCTTCTCACTATATCGATTGTCATAGAACCGGATGTGTATGTCATCTCTCCCATGCCCTGTCCTAGGACCAATTAGAAATATGCTGAGGGATGAACTTACTTACAAAACAGAAATAGAATCACAGATATAGAAAGCAAACTTATGATCACTGGGGGAAATGGAGGGGAAGGATAAACTGGTAGATTGGGATTGAAATATACACACTGTGTTCAGTCGCTCAGTAGTGGCTGACTCTTTGAGACCCCATGAACTGTAGCCTGCCAGGCTCCTCTGTCCATGGAATTTTCCAGGAAAGAATACTGGAGTGGGTTGCTGTTTCCTTCTTCAGGGGAGATATATACACTACTATATTATAAAATATATATAACTAATAAGGAGCTACTATATAGATCAGGAAACTCTACTCAATACTCTGTAATCACCCATATGGGAAAAGAATCTAAAAAAGAGTGGATATTTGTATATGTATAACTGATTTACTTTGCTGTACACCTGAAATGAATACAACATTGTAAATCAACTATCCTTCATTAAAAATTATTAAAAACAACAAAAAAAACTAAAACTAAAAATAGAATTGCCATGTGATCCAGCAATCCCATTCCTGGGCATATATCTGGAAAAGATGAAGACTTTAATTTGGAAAGATACATGCACCTCAATATTCATTGCAGCACTATTTACAATAGCCAAGACATGGAAGCAACACAAGTTACCATCAGCAGATGAATGGATAAAGAAGATGTGGTGTATGTATACACAATGAAATGTTACTCAGCCATAAAAGAAAGAAATAGTACTATTTGCAGAAACATGGATGGACCTAGAGATTATCATACTAAATGAATTAAGTCAGACAAAGACAAATACCATAGGATATCACTTCTTTGTGAATCCAAAAACTGATACAAATGAACTTATTTATAAAACAGAAAGACTCACATAGAAAACAAACTTACGATTACCAAAGAAGAAGTGGGGCGAGGAATAAATTAGGGTTTCAGGATTAATAGATACATGCTGCTGCTGCTGCTAAGTCGCTTCAGTCATGTCTGACTCTGTGCGACCTCATAGACAGCAGCCCACCAGGCTTCCCCATCCCTGGGATTCTCCAGGCAAGAATACTGGAGTGGGCTGCCATTTCCTTCTCCAATGTGTGAAAGTGAAAAGTGAAAGGGAAGTCGCTCTGTCGTGTCTGACTCCTCGAGACCCCATGGACTGCAGCCCATCAGGTCCCGCCATCCATGGGATTTTCCAGGCAAGAGTACTGGAGTGGGGTGCCATCGCCTTCTCCGATATACATACACATATAAAATAGATAACCAACAAATCCTTCTCTATAGTACAGGGAACTATATTCAGTATCTTGTAATAACTTATAATGGAAAAAATCTGAAAAAGAATGTATATAAATGAATCATTTTCTTGTATACTAGAAACGCAACATTAAAAATCAACTACTTAAAAAAAAATCAGATCAAAGGAGGGGCAAGGTGGTTGGCCTCAGTGCGGTGAGATCTATGACAGAAAGAAAAGAAATCCTTGGAACTTTCTGAAGTGTCCTTTTTGCCTTCACAAGCTTCCTTTCCCATGTGGGAATTTATATTCCTTCTCTTTTATTTTACCCACCATCTCATGAGAATTTGGATTTGAATATTTTGGTTCTGGCTCTGTGTATCTCTTCCGTCTGTATAATTTTTTTAGTACTCTTTCAGATATCTAGTGTTCTTCAATAATAATTGTTTTTTTTTCTTGAAATTGAACAATGTATTATCTATCAAAACATATCTGCATCATTATCCAACTACTCTCCCCCAGCTTTATAATTGACCTGCTGCTGCTGCTAAGTCCGACTCTGTGCGACCCCATAGACGGCAGCCCACCAGGCTCCGCCGTCCCTGCGATTCTCCAGGCAAGAACACTGGAGTGGGTTGCCATTTCCTTCTCCAATGCATGAAAGTGAAAAGTGAAAGTGAAGTCGCTCAGTCATGTCCGACTCTAGCGACCCCATGGACTGCAGCCTACCAGGCTCCTCCGTCCATGGGATTTTCCAGGCAAGAGTACTGGAGTAGGGTGCCATTGCCTGACCTATAACACTGTATAAGTTTAAAGTGTACCGTGTGGTGACTTAAAACAATTTTTTTTAATTTGGGGAAAATTGCTTTACAATGCTATTTTGGTTTCTGCCTTACAATGGGCTGCCGTCTATGGGGTCGCACAGAGTCGGACACGACTGAAGTGACTTAGCAGAAGCAGTGGTATATACCACTTCCCTCTTGAGCATCCCTCCCCTGCCCCCATTTTGCCCCCTAGGTCATCACAGGAGGCCCTTTATTATACCAATGTGATGACTTGATACATATATATGTTGCAAAATGTTTATTTTATACTGCAATAGTTAAGGTATACTTTACCTCACATAGTTACCATTTTGCTGCTGTTGTTATGGTGAATTCATCCTGATGTCCTTCTAAACATTCTGTGTACAGGCTTTATTCCTTTCTCTGAAGAGTTTTCTCCTCCTTTTCTTTATAATCAATATATCCCTTTCATAGTACTTGATTTACCTTTGATTTAGTTTGTATTCACTTAAAGTTAGTATGTTTTTTGCTAGAAGTCAAATGACACACACACATCTATATTTCATGTTTTTATCACAAAAAGTTTCACACAGATATAAAAACAGTCAATCCTATGTAAATATAAGTCGCTTCATTTCAACAATGATCAGCTCATGGCCAGTCTTACTTCCAAAGATTTCCTTTTTCCCTCCTGACCCCTCCATTCCTTCCTTTTCCACTGCTTTCTGTCCTTGGAAAAGACAAGTCTGCTGGAATCTGCCAATTTTCCCATTTACTGATACTGGGTCTCTTTCACATCTTCTGATTTTAGGTTTTGTCACCTCAGTCTAGATAACTTTGTAACAAGGAACTAGTGTGAGCCTTCATCTTCAGCTGCTTAACATCTACTCTTTTTTCACATTCTGTAATTATGGAATGTTTCTATTTGAACAACGATGTGTAAATTTATGAGCATTTTCATAAATGAGTTGACTTTAAGATGCCCCCGACTCTACATTATGATTCTAATCAGCACATTAATGAATGGGTACAGAAATGAGCCTGCTTGCAAATGGGCAGATTAGATAGATTTGTCCTTGTTTAACTAAAAGCTTTAGCTAAAAGCAGGGCTTAAAATTCTGAAGATGACAAAGCCTCTTCTATGTCTGACCAGTTCTTGGTTAAATTGTGCTTTCAAAAGGGTTTAAGAAATTTTTGCTATTTGTTGGCAGATTAAACAATGGACTAAAATTTAAATCATTACACAAATCATCATGTAAAATAATATTGTTTGAACATAGTGTTTTAAACTTACTCTCTCTAGTTACAAAAATATTCTGACTTAAAAAAAAAACTGAGCTGTGATTGATGTATTTTTTATGTGTCTGCTCAGGTCCTGCCTTCTTAATTGGTCTCAGTCAATTTCAGTGTGTTTCCTATGACATTTCCATCCTATAGCTGTCAAGCCAAAGAAAGAATTAATATCAATAATCCAGTGATCGGATTTAATCTGTAAGATTAGTCATCACTTAAGCTACAAAGACACAGCCTGAAAAGGAAACCCTCATCAATTTAATTTCCTCACATGGTATTGTAAGTTGCGTATTCATACCTATGAAAATTACACACTTGTGTGTACTTTTACTGCATTCTTTGTGTTCTCGAAAACAGTATAAACCACTGTGTCAAAAAAAATTCTCTTCTCCCAAATGGCATATATTCTACTCTTATTTCATTTCTCACATATCTATGAGTAGATTTAGCTGCTACTGATTTTTGTCCTTAAAGGTTTTCATTTTTGTATGTTTGTTTTAACAAGCATTGATTGCTATGCCATTTTCTCAATTACTAGGGCATTGCTAACTTTACTATATAGATTGAGAAATAAAGACAGAAAGGGAGAAAGCTGGAAAATAGTGATAATAACACACTACAACAACAAAATCTCTATGTCTCATCCTTGTAAATTATTTTTTGTTCTGCGATTTGGTCATGGAATGTGTTATTATCATAATTTAACAGACCAGGAGGCCAGGGAACAGAGAGCTTCAGCATTTTCTTGCTATCGAACAGCCACTGCTGCAAAGCCCTGTTGTATTACTTATTTAATCATGTCATATGGACCGGTAAAGGCAAACTCTTAGAGCATCAGATAAACCAACGCTTCCTAAAAGATGCTCTTCAGGACATTAATCTGTTGAGATGCCCTTATATAAAAGCTTATTCTGGAGGGTTCATAAAGCAAATGAGCATATTAAAATTTCTGAGAAAACCTGGAGCTAAAAAAATACGTCAATATAATTTTTATTTAACTTAATGTATTTCATGTTAGAGATTTTTGTACAAAGCACAATTCACTGGAAAAGATCAGGGAAACTTTTGCTTTAAGCAAGTATCCATTTTCAGTGACTTTGGTTAATAAAGTGTACATCATAATCCCATATGCTTCTGGATAATGCTCAGGTGTAATCTCTGCTTTTAACACTTAAAACTTAAAAGCCCAAGAAGGTAGTTTAAGGGAGGCAGAAATCCAACCATCAATCCATTTGAATAAGTATTTATTAAAGACCTACTTTAGCCTAGGTGATGTGTAAAATATTGGTGATATAATGATGAAAAGCCAAGCCTGAGGGAGGTAGAGAGGGTTTCCCAGAGGGAACTATGGAAGGGCTGAATCTTAATGGGTGACGAGATGGGTAGGTATTTGGCAGATGAAGAGAGCTGATTGTGCAAGGCCATTGCAGATCAAAGCAATAGCATATGCAAAGATGTAGAAGGGTGAGAGTGAAGCAAATTCGGGGGATTGTAGGTGAACACATCCACTGTTCATCACGGTCTCATTCATTTATGTCTTGTCTTTCGGCTGGAATGTGCACATGTGTGTGCTAGGTCACTCAATCGAGTCCGACTCTTTGCCACCCCTTGGACCATAGCCCGCAGGCTTCTCTGTCCATGCGCTTCTCCAGGCCAGAATACTGGGGTGGGTTGCCATGCTGTTCCCCACGGATCTTCTTGACTCAGGGATCAAAACTCCATCTCTTATGTTTCCTGCATTGGCAGGTGGCTTCTTTACCACTAGCACTACCTGGGAAGCCCAGTGAAATATAAATTCCATGAAATAAGAAGTTTGTGGTTTTTGCCAATGTGTTCCTTATGCTTAACACAGTATTCCTTTTATAAGGTTGTTGATGTTTAGTCACTGAGTCGTGTCTGACTGTTTGTGACCCTTGGGCTGTAGCCCATAAAGCTCCTCTGTCCATGAGATTTCCCAGGCAAGAATACTGAAGGGAGTTGCCATTTCCTTCTCCAGGGATCTTCCTGACCCAGGGATCCAACCCATATCTCCTGCATTGCAGACAGATTCTTTACCCCTGAGCCACCTGGGACGCCCTCATCCTGTACAAGGGGCCCATTGAAGTCTTGTCAAAATTGGAAAACTGAGCAGTGGCCACAGGACTGGAAAAGGTCAGTTTTCATTCCAGTCCCAAAAAAAGGCAATGCCAAAGAATGCTCAAACTACTGCACAATTGCACTCATCTCACACATTAGTAAAGTAATGCTCAAAATTCTCCAAGCCAGGCTTCAGCAATGCATGAACCGTGAACTTCCAGATGTTCAAGCTGGTTTTAGAAAAGGCAGAGGAACCAGAGATCAAATTGCCAACATTTGCTGGATCATCGAAAAAGCAAGAGAGTTCCAGAAAAAAACATCTATTTCTGCTTTATTGACTATGCCAAAGCCTTTGACTGTGTGGATCACAATAAACTGTGGAAACTTCTGAAAGAGATGGGAATACCAGACCACCTGAACTGCCTCTTGAGAAACCTATATACAGATCAGGAAGCAACAGTTAGAACTGGACATGGAATAACAGACTGGTTCCAAGTAGGAAAAGGAGTACATCAAGGCTGTATATTGTCCCCTTGCTTATTTAACTTATATGCAGAGCACATCATGAGAAACGCTGAGCTGGAAGAAGCACAAGCTGGAATCAAGATTGCTGGGAAAAATATCAATAACCTCAGATCACAGATGACACCACCTTTATGGCAGAAAGTGAAGAACTGAAGAGCCTCTTGATGAAAGTAAAAAAGGAAAGTGAAAAAGTTGGCTTAAAGCTCAACATTCAGAAAACGAAGATCATGGCATCTGGTCCCATCACTTCATGGGAAATAGATGGGGAAACAGTGGAAACAGTCAGACTTTATTTTTGGGGCTCCAAAATCACTGCAGATGGTGATTGCAGCCATGAAATTAAAAGATGCTTACTCCTTGGAAGGAAGGTTATGACCAACCTAGACAGTATATTCAAAAGCAGAGACATTACTGTGTCAACAAAGGTCCATCTAGTCAAGGCTATGGTTTTTCCAGTAGTCATGTATGAATGTGAGAGTTGGACTATAAGGAAAGCTGAGCGCCGAAGAATCGATGCTTTAAACTGTGGTGTTGGAGAAGACTCTTGAGAGTCCCTTGGATTGCAAGGAGATCCAACCAGTCCATCCTAAAGGAAATCAGTCTTGGGTGTTCATTGAAGGACTGATGTTGAAGCTGAAAGTCCAATATTTTGGCCACCTGATATGAAGAGTTAACTCATTTGAAAAGACCCTGATGTTGGGAAAGATTGAAGGCAGAAGGAGAAGGGGACGACAGAGGATGAGATGGCTGGATGGCATCACTGACTCAATGGACATGAGTTTGGGTAAACTCCGGGAGTTGGTGATGGACAGGGAGGACTGGTGTGCTGCAGTTCATGGGGTTGCAAAGAGTCGGACACCACTGAGTGACTGAACTGAACTGCAAGTCTTGCAAAATGAAGGTAAAGTAGCCTGGTATTACTGGAAGCTACTTATTTCAGGGCAAGATGGGAAGATGAGGCTGAAATGTTAGGCAAGGGATGGATCGTGAAGGGCCTTGTGGGACTCTTCATCCTGGTAGATGAAGATGAGCCATTGAAGAGTTGTAGGTAGTGGGGACCTTGATCAAATCTACATTTTAGAAAGATTCCTCTGGTGGGACAGAGGATGATGGCTCAGGAGCTTGGAGACTGGGACAGTTGGAGGCTGTCACAATAATGCAGGAAAGAAGAAATAAGGGTTTGACTAAGGTGGTTGCAGTTGGGTCAAGAGGAGAAAATTTGTAGTATGTAAATGAGTCCTTCCCTAGTGACTGAATGGGACAGGGTAGGGGGGTGGGGAAGAAGGAAGTGAAAAAGTCAGAAAGGATTCTTATGTTTCTGGTTCAGAAAGTTGAAAAGACTTTTCATTATGGAATCCTGCAAATGTATATAAGGTGGAGAGAGTGTTATAAAAAATCCTCTTGTACTTATCATCCAACAACTGTCAAAATAAAGCCCTTTTGGCTTCATCAACCCTGACTTTCTCCCTCTACACCCCTTACCTCTGCCTGGAGTGTTTTAAGGCAAATACAAGATATCCCATTATTTCATTTATAAATACTTCAGCATGGATTTCCAAGAGATAAGAAGTGTTTAAAAGCATAAATATAATATCTTTGACACCCCTGAGAAGTTGACATTAATTTCCTAATATAATCAAATATTCAGTATTCAAATGATTTCAAAATGACTTTCTGTCATAGGTGTGCTCAAATTAGGGTCTAAGCCAAAGTCCACACATTGCATAAGGTTGATATGGCTCTAAACTCTTTTTCTGCCTGCTTGCTAAGTCACTTCAGTCACGTCCAACTCTTTGGACCTCATAGGTTGTAATCCTCTAGACTCCTCTGTCCTTGGATTATTCCAGGCAAAGATACTGGAGTGGGTTGCCATTTCCTATTCTAGGGTGTCCTCCTGACCCAGGTATCAAACCCTTGTCTCCTGTGTCTCCTGCATTGGCAGGCAGATTCTTTCTTTACCACTGAGCCACCTTGGAGCCCCTGCCTACTGGCACCAATAGTCAAAATTAAAATGACCTTAAGACCTAAAAGGGTCATGGAATAATAAGTGTAAGTGGTTTAGGGTGTGAATTTTGGCATCAAAAAGGCCAAGGTTAAACCCTGGCTTTGTCACTTAGTGGTGGTGGATTAAGAGTGTGTTTTTACTTCTCTGAGCCCAGTTTTTTCATCTACAAATTGGGGGTTATATTTCTGACTTTTCAAAGTTCTGAGGGCAAAATGGAATGATGTATTTAAGGCACCTGATATTTTAGACTATCGTACGTTTTTTAAAATTGGCTGTTATTGTGGCATCATTCGAAAGAAGCTTGACAGCATCATGCGCAGTGGACAGGACTGTGAAGTGACCTCCCTAATTCCTTGATGCTCAGCTGAAGCTGGTGAGAGTAGTTGGCTTGTTCATATAATTACCGAGAAGCTGAGCTCATGTCTTTACCATCTGTTAAACTCAATAGGGACCACAAACAGAAAAAAGATGAACACAGCAGACTTACGCATATGAAAGTTTAGGAAATGCTTTCATATACACGATCTCATTAGATAGAACTCAGTGGAGAGCTGGCTTATGGAATGGATAGGACACATCTCTTCCCCTCTCTGCATTCAGTGATGTCATGTTGATGGTGATTGGTGGTGGGAGCATTTACACTACTGAAATCAGCTAATGGAACAAATTGGTGTGTGTGTGTGTGTGTGTGTGTGTATGTTTGTGTGTGTGTAACCACCAGAAAGCTGGTTGCTAAACATTACCAGCACAACACCATCACTAGCTACTGCTTCAGGTACTTAGCATGAGTTAACTCAAGCCTCTCAACAACCCTATGAAGTAGCTACTATTATTATCATTATTTTCAGAATGGAAAACTGAGGCATAGAGAAGTCAAGTAAATTGCCCCAACTGTGCAGCTAGCAGGTGGAAAAGCCAAGATTCAAACCCAGGAGTTCTGCCTGTAGACCCAACCTCTTACCTGTTACAGATTACTGTCCCTCATGGCATCTGGTCCCATCACTTCATGGGAAATAGATGGGGAAACAGTAGAAACAGTGTCAGATTTTATTTTTTTGGGCTCCAAAATCACTGCAGATGGTGACTGTAGCCATGAAATTAAAAGATGCTCACTCCTTGGAAGAAAAGTTATGACAAACCTAGATAGTATATTCAAAAGCAGAGACATTACTTGCCGACTAAGGTCCGTCTAGTCAAGGCTATGGTTTTTCCTGTGGTCATGTATGGATGTGAGAGTTGGACTGTGAAGAAGGCTGAGCGCAGAATTGATGCTTTTGAACTGTGGTGTTGGAGAAGACTCTTGAGAGTCCCTTGGACTGCAAGGAGATCCAACCAGTCCATTCTGAAGGAGATCAACCCTGGAATTTCTTTGGAAAGAATGATGCTAAAACTGAAGCTCCAGTACTTTGGCCACCTCATGTGAAGAGTTGACTCATTGGAAAAGACTCTGATGCTGGGAGGGATTGGGGGCAGGAGGAGAAGGGGATGACCGAGGATGAGATGGCTGGATGGCATCATGGACTCAATGGACGTGAGTCTGAGTCAACTCCGGGAGTTGGTGATGGACAGGGAGGCCTGGTGTGCTGCAATTCATGGGGTCGCAAAGAGTCGGACACGACTGAGCGACTGAATTGAACTGAACTGAACTGAACTGAGTCTACCATGCCCATCACAATATGGTTCTATCTCTTGGAAGATGAGAAATGCATACATAATGCAATTACAGAATAAGGCAACGTTAGTTAATGCATTGTTTTCAGTCATATATGCATTCGACAAATCTTTTCGAGTGCCTGCTAGTGGAATATTGTCTGGAGGAGGTTAAGACTGGTAAAATGCATCAGTTGACATGTAAAACCTGCATCCTTACCCTTTTCTCCCCAGTTAAATCGTGAACTTCTTGGGAACACTGACTGTGCTGTAGTTCTCCTTAAGGTCTAACGTGGAACCTGACACATAATAATTGTCAAACAAATGAATGAAAGAGGCTGACTAGGCAAGACTGCCTAGCAGGAATATGAGCCATGTTACATACAAAATTCTTCCTTTCAGAAAGAAAGAGGCTGTTGCACCATGTGGGTGTGGTGGTCTCCTTTTAAGCAAGTCTGGCCTCTCTCTGCCTGGTGTTTCATGATTTGTCAAAGAGTTTGATTCCTGAGCAAAGAGGCTGAACCCAAGTCTGTGTCTCCCGAGATTCTTTTGTCACCCAGACCGTAAGTTTACCCACAAATGAGGATGGATGCTAAGATATTAGGGTCAATCCTTTCTCTGATGAAGATAGACATCAGGGAGGAAATCGGGTCAAGCTCTGTCATGCTGTCAGGCTGAGAGAGGGCTAAGGGGTGAGTGACATGACTATAAAAATTATGTCTAATTCCAGAAATTCTTGAGAGCAAAAGGAATGTTGTTAATAATTGCACTGGGATAACAACCATACACCTTGATGATCTGAGGCAAATTGCAATGAATGGTCACCTTATTTAGGGGTCAAATAAGGAAATATCATAAATTAAAGATAGTACTTAATTTGTAGAGGAAGCTTCAGACAGTTCTAAGACATCAAAGTTCCAATCCTAGCTCTGTCTTCTTCCAGCTTGTCACCCTTGAGTCACTTATTTCTTATCTAAGGCATTAAAATAGATCAGAGGTTCTCAACCGTTTTTCTGCTTAGTGGAATATTTCTTTTCAAATAATTCTTGCACAGGAACATTTTGGAAGATCTCCAAGCACTCTTAGAGCTTGAATATTGCTGAGTATTGGGAATAAGATTTATCTTGCCTCCTTATCCTTTTACTTCTTTATTTATATTTTATCCTTAGGATGAAACTGATATTCATAGATGACTCAACACATGAGCCACAGAAGAGACCTCAGAATTGGATTCTTCCCTTACAGATTAGGAAGCTGAAGTTCAAGAGGCTCTAAGCTCATGCAGCAACAGCCGAAGGCTTCATATAGCTGTATTAACGTGGGAAATCTGTGTGTTTAAAAAAACACCAATATTTAAAATATTTGTAAATGTAATGCATGCTCATTGTAGGACATAGAGAAAAGACAAGTAGACCAAAAAAAAAAAAAAGAGAGAGAGAGGAAATATAAATCAATCTTCAAACTCACATATAGTCACTCTAATGATTCTGGTTTATATATATATCTTTTCAGATCTTTTTTCCCCCCTATTTCCAGTGCTCTTTTCAATCTGCCAACAAGTTCTTACTTTTGCATTTTGCCACTTGTTCCAGCCTTCCATGTCATGCTTCCACCCTCTCATGGTTTTCTTGAAATTACAGCTAAAGGACATAGTTCATAAGTTGACAAGTCTCTGAACAGTTACTTCAGAGTGCAATCAGAAAAGGATATTTTGGTGCAGAGCAGAAGGAACAGGGGACCAGGGTGCAGAGTGAAACTCAAATTTCTGGCTGGTCAGCTCCTAACCCAGTGAGGGATCAGCTGAGTCCAGACATCAAGCAATCAAAAGCAGAGATCAGAAATAGAAATAGAGACAGACGTAGAGAACAAATATATGGCCACCAAAGTGAGGAAAGGAGGGGTGGAGTGAACTGGGAGGTTGGGATTGACATACATACACTGCTATATAAAAAAATAGATAATTAATCAAAAATAGACTACTACTGTATAGCTCAAGGAACTCTACTCAGTGCTCTGTGGTGACCTAACTGGGAAGGAAATCCAAAAAAGATGAAATATTTGTATATAGCTGATTCACTTTGCTGTACAGTAGAAACTAACATAACATTGTAAAGCAACTATATTCAGTAAAAATTAATTTTAAAAAAGTGGAGATCAGAACCCTGAAGCAGATATAAAGCCTGCTCTGTCAGATGCCCCTACTCTTGGAGGAAGATTATGGGGAGTAGTATGCAAACCAGCTACAGTGAAGGCACGACAAAGATGATTTTCAACATTTCAAGAAGGCTTGGGCTCCACAGTCCTGCATCTAGTTGCTGATGGTTGCAACCTGGCCTCCCAGATTTCCTCTTGTCTCAACTTAAACCTCTTCCTAAACTTTTACTGGAAGTAACTGTACCTTGTTAGAGCCCTTGGTGTTGTTAAAAGTGAAAAATAGAGCTTGCGGAGTTAAATCATAGAAATGTTTCTGAAAGCTGCCTAATATGAGAAACTAGTGGTAGAGAAGAAGACAAGTTACAGAGGGAAAGCAAAAAAGAAAACAGATGTTTCTCAGGGACCATTGCTTTCCAATGATGTTAAAAATGTCATTCACCAAGGTCCCCCTATCCAGACAACTTCTTAATCAAAAACTTCTCTCTTAATTTGTCCTATTGGTGCCTGCTCTCTGCAGAAATATGCCCCAGCCCTTTGCAATGACCAGGAGCTGTCTTTTATCATGCAGATTAGACAGAGCCGACCTCCCCCAGCCGATTCTGGGCACCATATTTGCATAATGACTCTCCTCCTTAAAGATGGGCAGTTAAACCAAATAGTTTTTGAATTTCTTTTGTGGGATGACTGCCTCTTTATTTAATGTTGAACACTGAAGGGAGTTGAGGAAGGGTACCAACTAAACAGGCTTTTTAAATACTGCCTCCGTAATTATCTGTGGAATTAAACCCGCAGAACCCACATTAACTCTCATCAGAAAATGGAATTATGAGAATTCTTATTAACAGCAGCTCCAGACTCAACTCACAGTATTCACTTGAGTAATTATTATTGGTAAAGGCTGGGATTAATTTTTTTTTCAGCTGGAGAAAATAAATTCTTAGCAATTGCCTGCCTTGGACACACAGAAGGAGACAAAGAAATGTGAACTTTTATTTTAGGAAGAAAAAAAATAATTTTGAAATGTAATTTTGCTCTGATATCCGAGGGAATTCTTATGCAAGGCATTTTGTATGTAAAGGATTATATGTCACCAATGCAAAATGAAATACAAAATAAACCAAAGAGCTATGAATGTCCTAAGTGCAGAAAATAATATATAATTTATGATACTTTAAATCTCATTAAAAACACTAGCTTTTGTAGCTTCCTAGCAACCAATCCTCAGGAGTCTCTCTGTAAAGAGGTTGGCTTTCCCCAAGCTCAGGGTCCAAAGCTTTAATAAATGAAGCCCATATGGTGACTATATGAGGGTTCCCTGTGTGCAGGCCATTTGTCTGGGTGTTCTCAAAAGCCTCATATGATAGCTTATAATTTGCTAATCCAATATCATAAACATGAAAGCACTTTGTTAAACTAATGTTCAGTGTCTAAATTAAGCCAGTCAAGGCTGGAGAGTTCAGAAAAAGTTGGGAGAGCCATAATTGCAATCTTATTGCTTAATATGGAACAAAAATGATTTTAAAAGGTGGTGGTAGGGATGATACTTTGATTTAAAAAAAAACAACACTACTATAACCACATTTTCACTTCACATTCATAACAACCCTGGGAAGTAGATCTCTTTCTCTGTGCCCATTTATAAGATGAAGATACTGAGGCTCAGTTAATCACTTGTTGCAGTGATCATCTGCAAAATCAGAGCTGGGAGGGAAGCTGCAGGTGTGCAAATACACATTGCAAGCTCATGCCAGTCTATGATGACATTTCCACCAGTCTGAAGCAAAATGGAAAAAAGGACAAACAATGAGTTTTCCTAATGAAGCAAAAGAAGCAAGCTATTAAAATGGAAATTGTTGGGGAATATTTGCCTTCTCCCTTTGTTTTAATGTTTAAATGAACTTTATATTATAAAATAGTGGTAGTAGATGGCAATTGCTTTTGGTTTGTCTGGTAAAAATGTTTAAAACATCTCTGGTAAAAATTAAAAAAATTTTTTAATAATAATAAAAATGTATTTATTTCTTTGGCTTCATCGAGTCTTAGTTGTGGCACTCGGGATCTTTGTTGCATCATGTGGGATCTTTGTCGCTGAGGTCCATGGACTCTCTAGTTGGGGTGCCTGGGTTCAGTGTAGTTGTGTTGGGCGGGCTTAGTTGCTCCACGGCTCGTGGAATCTTAGCTCCCCGACCAGGAACTGAACCTGTGTCCCCTGCACTGCAAGGCAGATTCTCAACCCCTGGACCACTGAATAAGTCCCTGTCTTTGGTAAAATTAAATCCTGGCAATCATAAGTTGATTTTCAAAGTATTAAAAAAATCTACTCATTGGTAAAATCTCAAAACCTACCCCCATTTTATTTTTTTAACGAGTAGGAAAAATGGGGCTTGTGTGGGTGTGTGTGGGGGTGTGTGTGTGTGTGTGCATCAGCATCACACTGGAAGAGGATGGCAGAGCCAAGTTTAGAGCACAGATCTCAAGGTTCCAGTAGAAGACTAGTAGATTTGATGAAGGGGAAGTAGGCAGCATTAATGTTCATTTTAGGGGAACTATATAATTTTTAAATGGACTTTTGCTTCAGTTTTTGAAGGAATTTATAGCACAAGTGCTTTGTTTGTCATGGAAGTACAAGCCCCACATGTAAAATGAAATAAGAACTAAATCAAAGAGAAGCAAACTTCTGAAATGCAATAAATAGTGCCCCAAGTGGCCTTTGGAGGCTGTGATGGTGGTCCTGAAACAGGAGGGGACGGGGCAGGGCACATTCTTTTAAAAATTTTAAAAGAATGACATATGCCGTGGGATATGATGAATACTGGTTAGAACCAATTAGGTCCAAGATGGCGGAAGAGTCAACTTCCAGTAGACACACTGTCTCTAGGAGGAGGCCAAGGGCGGTTACTGGCAACCTACTCCAGTATCTTGCCTGGAGGATCCCATGGGCAGAGGAAGCTGGAGGGCTATAGTCTATGGGGTCCCCAAACAGTCAGACAAGGCTTAGTGACTGAGCACATACGCAAAGGTGATTACACTGATTCTTTAGAATTAGGGATGGCTTTCCCACCCATTTTTCACTCTGGTGAGCAAGGGTTTCCAGGGGCAGTTTGGGACAGGGAATATACTATATCAGCTACATTTCTATGATGCCTCTTCATGAGGCTGTTTTTTCTTTTTCCCTTTTTTTTTTCTTCAGATAGTTATTGTGACAGAAAGCAAGAAGTGTGTCAACATCAACGTGGAACAGAGAGTAAGGGCAGTGATATCAAATTTGATTCCAAGGTTGAGATGTGTCATAACTCAGGCAAATCTCTATTTCAACAATGTGGTTTTGAAGCTTATCTACAAGGCCAGTTCAATGAACCAACTCTGGCTGAATCCTTTCTCTTTAATTAACAGGTTGTTTGCTGAATTGATCACGTGAATCAATGATTTTGGCATCTTGTAGAAACATCTAAAAGGCAAAAATAAAGAATTTGTTTAGATTCATATCTGGGGAATCGAGCACCTGTCTGTGGAGTAACCGTAGAAATAATCCCTGGAGGAGTGATAATGTCTAAGAACATGCAGAATTCAGGCTTGGCTTTGTAGAAATCATAAAACTGTGAATTTTTACTAACATTGTCATATTAAGACTGTTTTTTACTAAAGTAGACAGAACCCAACTTGATTTAGCTTAAGCCTAAAGGGAATTTCTTACAAAAGATAGTCATCTCTTAGAACCTAAAGACAAGTTGTGTTTGGCTTAAGGAAGGATTGGAACCAGGAGTTTAAATATGGCCACAATATTTCTTTTTCTTTTTAAATTAAGGTAGAATTGACATGGGCTTCTGGTGGCTCAGCAGTAAAGAATCTGCCTGCAGTGCAGGAGCCTCAGGAGATACAGGTTCCATCCCTGAGTTGGAAAGATCCCTGGGAGGAGGGCGTGGCAACCCTGGAGAATCCCGTAGACAGAGGAGCCTGGCAGGCTGCAGCCATAGGGTTGCAAAGAGTTGGACACAACTAAGGCTGCTTAACACACAGGCACACAGAATTGTCATACAACATGGTATTAATTTCAGAAGTACAGCATAATGATTTGCTGTTTGTATATAGTCAACCCTCTGTATCCATGGGTTCTACAACCTCAGATTCAACACATAGCAGATTAAAATATTCAGAAAAAAGTTCCAGAAAGCTCCAAAACACCAAATTTGAATTTGCTGCGTGCCAGCAACTATCTACATAGCATTTACATGGTATTTACAACTATTTACATTGCATTTACATTGTATTAGGTATTATAAGTAATCTGGAGATGATTTAAACTATATGGGAGAATTGTGTAGATTTATGCAAATACTATGCCATTTTATATAAGAGACTTAAGCATCCATGGATTTTGGTATGTGAAGGGAGTTCTGGAACCAATCCCCTGCAGATATACAGGGATGACTGTATTTTTTGAGTTAATATCCATCACCATAATAGTTCAGAACATTTTTTTTTTGCCTTGAGAACTTTTAAGATATACTCTAACGACTTTCAAAATGTGATATGGTATTATTAGCTATTATCATGCTGTATATAACATTCACATGACATCTTTATTTTTTAACTGGAAGTTTGTACTTTTTGAGTTCCTTCACCTGTTTTGCTACCCACCCCCTCCCCACCTCTGGCAATCCCCAATTTGTTCTCTGTATCTATGAGCCTGGTGTTCTTGTTTTGTTTCAGATTCCATGTACAAGTAAGACCATACGGTATTTGTCTTTCTCTATCTGACTTATTCACCTACCATAATGCCCTCTTCCATGGTGGCTCAGATGGTAAAGCATCTGTCTACAATGCAGGAGACCTGGGTTCGAGCCCTGGGTTGGGAAGATCCCCTGGAAAAGGAAATGGCAATCCACTCCAGTACTATTGCCTGGAAGATCCCCTGGACAGAGGAGCTTGGTAGGCCACAGTCTATGGTGTCGCAAAGAGTCAGACGCAACTAAGCGACTTCCCTTTCACTTTTCACTTTCATGCATTGGAGAAGGAAACGGCAACCCACTCCAGTGTTCTTGCCTGGAGAATCCCAGGGACGGGGGAGCCTAGTGGGCTGCCGTCTCTGGGGTTGCACAGAGTCAGACACGACTGAAATGACTTAGCAGCAGCATAGTTGATTTACAATGTTGTGAGAAATTCATTCTTTTTTATGGCTGAATAATATTCATTCAAATATTCACATTTTCTTCATCCATTCATCCATCTAGGGATACCTAGGTAATTTCCGTATCTTGGCTCTCGTAAATAATGCTGAAATGAACATGGTAGGACATACATCTTTTTGAGTTAGTGTTTTTAGTTTCTTTGGATAAATACCCAGAAGTGGAATTGCTGGATCATATGGTAGCTCTATTTTTAATTTTTTGAGGAAGCTCTGTTTTGTTTTATACAGTGCCTGCACCAATTTACATTCTCATCAACAGTGTACTAGGATTCTTTTTTCTCCACATCCTTTCCAACACTTACTTCCTGCCTTTTTGATGATAGCCAGACATTCTGACTAGCATGAGGTGATATCTTGGGAGGTTTTGATTTGCATTTCCCTCATGGTTAGTGATGTTAAGCATCTTTTCATTTACCTGTGTCATTCTCTTTAGAAAAATGTCTATTCAGATCCCCTGTCCATAATCAAATTGTTATTTTGTTATTGAGTTGCATGAGTTCTTGATATATTTTCAGTTATTAGTCCCTTATCAGATATATGATTTACAAATATTTCCCCATTTGGAGAAGGCAATGGCACCCCACTCCAGTACTCCTACCTGGAAAATATCATGGATGGAAGAGCCTGGTGCGCTGCAGTCCATGGGGTCACTAAGAGTTGGACATGACTAAGCGACTTCACTTTCACTTTTCATCTTCATGCATTGGAGAAGGAAATGGCAACGTGCCCAGTGTTCTTGCCTGGAGAACCCCAGGACGGCGGAGCCTGGTGGGCTGCAGAGTCCAGTCTATGGGGTCGCATAGAGTCGGACACGACTGAAGCGACTTAGCAGCAGTAGCAGCCCCGTTTAGTAGCTTGTCTTCTTAGTTTGTTGATGGCTTTCTTTGCTGTTCAGAAACATTTTAATTTGGAATAGCTTCACTTGTTTTTTACTTTTGTTGCCTTTGTTTTGGGTGTCAAACAGCCACAGAACTTCTTGTCTCTGCTTCTTTCTGGGTGCTCAGTTCATTCTTTGCAGAAGTTCTCCCACATAGGACAAAAAAAACCATGCCCACTACTAGTTGATATGTGATAGAGCTGGGCATGACTGAGCGACACACTAAAAAGAATGAAATATACCAATCGCAGCAACATGGATGGATCTGGAGATTATCATACTAAGTGAAGTAAGCCAGATAGAGAAAGATGAATATCATACGCATCACTTATATGTGGAACCTTAAAAAATGATACCAATGAACTTATTTATGAAACAGAATTACAGACATAGAAAACAAATTTATGGCTACCAGAGGGGAGTTATATCAGGGATTTGGGATTAATATGTATATTAAATGTAAAATAGATGGACAAGGTCCCACTGTATAGCACAGAGAACTTATTCAATAACTTATAATGACCTATAATGGAAAAGAATCTGAAAAGAATATATGAATATGTGTGTTTGTGTGGGTGTGTTAGTTGTTCAGTCGTGTCTGACTCTTTGCAATCTCATGTACTGTAGCTTGCCAGGTTCCTTAGACCATGGAATTCTCCAGGCAAGAATACTGGAGTGAGTAGCCATATCCTTTTCCAGGGATTGAACCCAGGTCTCCTGCATTGCAGGCTGATTCTTTACCATCAGTGCACCTGGGAAGCCCATATTTGAATATATGAACATCTGAATCACTTTGCTGTACACCTGAAACATTATGAATCAACTTTACTTCGATAAAAAACAGTATCTCCCATATGCCACCTCCTTTACGCGCCTTTCTCAATTGCCTCAACTGGAAATTCTCTCTCCTACTGCAAAGATAGCTTTTCTTTGGATGCAACTTTACCTTCTTTTACCATAAATTTTAATTCTTGCAAGTTTTCTCTCTCCAACTGGGTTGCAAATTACACGCAAATGCAAACTGCTTGTTTATTTAAATCACCTCATTGATTTAAATATTGCAAGAGCTCCAAAATATTTACCTAATTGGATTGAATATTGGAGATGAAACCACCCTGTAATAAAGTTTTCTTGAAATTAGGAAATTAAGTCATTGGTGATGGCACTTAAGATAATTCCTCTATGAAACCACTGTTAAAAGATTTGGAGAAGGGGCATAGTAAGATGGCAGTAGACTGTATTTTTTTCAGTTTCAATTTATTTTCCTGCCACTTAAGATATCATTTTTAGGTCTCAGGGGAAATTTGGGAAACCTAGGAGAGGTGTGTTAACTCTCCATCAATTTCTTGGGGACTAAGAGAATTTGTAGTATTTGCAAGACTCTGAAAAACTGGATGACACACCCAAAGGAGAGTCTAGAGTTGTTAATCCCTGTATAGCATGCCTACATCAAACTGCTTAATGCAGGGACAGAAGGCGTTTCTCTATCTTCCTGGGCTCAAAGACTTGTCACATCTTGCAGGTCCCAGAAATGGTTGCGATTTCATCAGACAAGATTATCAGGATTATAGGTAAAAGCATTAGGAAGAGACATCACCTTGTATCTTCAATCACAGCAAGTCATTTAGATGTTTCCTTTTCCTTTTTCCAGGGAAGAGCAAAGCCCTCGTCCATGTTATGGTAGATTCACCACCATTAATGCCCTTAATTCTCTTCGACGTTTGTCCTTCTCTCTCCCTCACTGTGTATCTTCTACTGACCTTAATATCTGTTTTCAGGGACTTCCCTGGCAGTCCAGAGGTTAAGACTTCTCCTTCCAATGCAGGGGGTGCAGGTTCAATTCCTGGTCAGGGAACTAAGATCCCACAAGCCTCAGGGCCAAAAAATTAAGACACAGAGCAGGAACAATATTGTAACAAATTCAATAAAGACGTTAAAAAATGGTTCACATAAAAAAAAATCTTTAAAAAAGTCATCTGTTCTTAGAAGTGGCTATCTCTAGACTAATTGTGTGTTCAGTCACATCAGTTGTGTCCGACTCTTTGTGACCCCATGGACTGTAGCCCGCGAGGCTCCTCTGTACATGGAATTCTCCAGGCAAGAATACTAGAGTGGGTTGCCATTTCCTTTTCCAAGCTTCTAGGGATTGGGTAGACTAATAGAGTTCTATTCAAATGAAAGATTAAAATCAAGTTAAAAACCTCTTGCCCCCAAGAGTGGGAAACATCATGCCCTAACGTGTGTCTTGTGGGAGCGAAGGCAGCATCACTAGCTCTCCCTTGGGACCTCTGTCTCTTCTAGCACACTGGAAACTTGATTTTCTTCGCTGGTGAGAACTTGAGTTATTCTGATGCAGAAACTGCAGTTACCTGATTAGGACTGACCAAGATTTCTCAAGTCTTGAGCTTCTTTCCTTGAGGAGGAAAAGTTTCTTTCAATCTCTCCCTTTTGTTTCTCTCCAAGTCTGTTTACCCTTTTTACTGAGGGGTGTTTTCTCTATATGCAGTTATGGGTCCAGAGTGTCTAATTGACAAATTATGTTGCGCTTTGGTGGCTTTAAGTAATCATTTAAAATAAATAAGATCATAATTATCAGTTTTCATTTACCCATTTATTAAGTAGCAATGTTCACACTGAGCAGTTTGATTTTGTGTTATAATAAGGCAATCTCTACATGATGACAGATGGTGTTTCATTTTGCCGACACTGTGCTAAAGTGCTTTGAGTTGTGATGTGTTTGATTTTATTAGAGATCAGATTTAACACATGCATGCTACATAACTGCAATCGCATTCCCATTTCTCATCTGTAGGAGAAAATGAAACTGTGATGAAATGTAATATACTCACCCTCAGGCAGAACTAGTGGGACTGGGAATTGCAACATAATAAATCTAATGGATATTACACGATAGGACCCTAGAAATTTACTGTTATTATGTTCAGGGAAGGAACTCGGTTTTGTAAAACTCACTTTTATTTCACTGGCATCAGTGCAATTTCACATTATTTAACTGTTGTGTCCCAATAGCAGAGATGGTATTTGTGGTGTTGAAAAGGAAATACATCCCCCCTACACACCCCTGCCAAGGAACATAGGGGTCCAGGAACCCAGGAGAGAAAACCAAGAGAGAGCAAACAGCCAAAAAATTGCATTTACCAAGTTCAAATTACAACAATGGCATGTCGTTAACAATAGGATGTTGGGATTGTCAAATTAAGACTCATTTAGCCACACTGTCAGCGTGGCATCCACTGGAGGAAGACACATTCGTAAAAGCTTTGACTATGATATTGAGCTCTTATATTCTTTGCCCTCCCCATGGCCACTCCCTGGGGGGACAAGACTCTGAGTTAATTACACATCTCATTACTGATGTGACTGTCATCGAGTTTTTCCCTGATAAACCCAGTGTCAAGTGAAATTCCAAAGGTGGAGGCAGCTTTCAGGGATCGAGTGCCAACAAGACAAAGCCCCATGGCTCTCTACAGCTTGCTGAAGACTGATGTGATGGAACCTACCCTACTCCACTTCCAACAGCCTCCAGGACGGCCTCCCTGCCTCTAGCTCTCCCTGCAGTTATTCATCATTTAAGACCCTCCCCATGTTACTCATCCTAAGGGACTGCTTTTACCATGTTGGTCTGTGATCAAAAGCTTCAGTGACTCCCTGTGGGGTGGCATTCACACCCTCCTCATTTAGCTCTGATTTCACAATTCCTTAAAATAAATCTCATTCCAGTTAAGTGTGTCTCTTCAAGTGTTCTTCAGGCATGACAAGTTCACTTTCCTCATTCTGCTTTAGGATTCCTTGAGTGGTACATGACAGAATCCCACCTCAAATTTACTTAGGTAGAAGAGGGAAGTTTCTTGGCTCACCAACAAGGAAGGTAAGGCTGGCTAGACAGTTGGCACAGGTGGAACGTGGAACCAAGATGCTTTTCAGATGGTCTTTCTCAGTCTTGTGGCTAGTCTAGATGGGAAGATTGTCACCTTCGACTGCCATAGGACTACTTCCCCTTTAGGATAGGAGATAACAGAGGAGAGTCATGGAAATTCAGTCTCCCAGGTTCAGGCGCAAAAATTCCAGGGAAGAATCTGATTGGCCTGCTTTGTATCAGATGCCCATCTCTGATCTAATGGTTGTAGCCAAGAGGTTGAATCCTGTCTTGGAGCTGAGTTGGTTTAGGATAAGTTCTTCTCACAATAATTCTGGCCAGGAAGGTAGGTACTATAACATGGTTAGAACAGGGACATGGACATGGAGCAGAGCCAAGAATGGAGGGGAGTTGCTATTCTGGGGAGCCATAATAATTGATATCCACTACACATGAGTCCACCATCTCCTGCTATGCCCCTTTCCTTCTTCTCTTTCCAAACCAACCTGAACCATCTGCCTCAACGAATGAAAGGTCAGAGTTGGGGACAGAAAGCTAATATTTATGGTTTTTTAAAGTGTCTTTTTGATGTGGACCATTTTTAAGTCTATATTGAATTTGTTACAATATTGCTTCCATTTTATATTTTGGTTTTTTGGCCACGAAGCATGTGTGATCTTAGTTCCCTGTCCATGGATCAAACCCTCACCCCCGAGTTGGAAGACAAAGTCTTAACCACTGGACTGCTCTCCCTACTATGCTCCAGGAGCTGTTCATCTTTTAGGGGCTGTCTACTTGTTTGAGGTTCTGGTGTGAAGCACAGAAAAGGGAGAAAAGGGAGGCTACCCAAGCATCTGAGCTGTATCTGAAAGAGTCTATTCCAAGGAACTCCTCAGATCAGGTAAGCTTTAGACAAAATTAAGTTTGGTTGGCTTTCTTCTTGAGCCCTCAATAAGTGGGTGGTAGAAGGAAGGTAATGAAAGTGAAGTCACTCAGTACTCTAATATAAAATAAAAGTTTAAAACCTATATGAATTTTTCTCTAGTTGTATAAGGTGTGGGGTAAGCGTCTCAGGAGGTAACAATTTGCGCTTCAGACTTGAATGACAGGGAATCAGCTGTGTGAAAGTTTTGAAAGAAAAGCATTCCAGGCAGAGGGGACTGTGTATGAAAATGTCCTGAGGCAGGGAGATGCTTGAGGAAGAGAAAGCAGGCCACAGGGGCTGGAGCCAAGTGAGTGAGGGGGAGGTGAGCGGAGGTCAAATGGCACACGGTTTGCTAAACCAAAATAGCAGATTGGGATTTTATTCTGACTCCAGTAGAAAACCTTTGGAGGATTTTAAGCAAGGGAGTCATCTAATAGCCACATCAAGGTGGTTCCCAGTGATTCTTGCTCCCTGGTATTCACATCCTCCCACGTTGAGCAAGAGTCATGAACAGGCTGTGTGAAAATGGCAGCTGTGACTTTTGAGGCTAGGCTGTAAAAGACACTGAAGCTTCTGCCTTTCTCTCCTTTTCTCTGTCCACTCACTCTGGAGGAAGTCAGCTGCTCTGCCATGAGAACAGTAAAGCACCTCTAAGAGAGTTCCATGTGGCTAGGAACTGAAGCCTTCAGCCAACAGCCATGGGCTTAAGCCATCTTGGGCGTGGATCCTCCAGCCCCAGTCCAGCCTTCAGATGACAGCAGCGCAGGCTGACGAGGGACTCTGAATCAGAACCACTTAGCTAGGCCAATTCCAATCCCTGAGCTTTAGAAACTGTGTGAGATAAGAAGTATTTCTTTTTTTATCTGAAGCTGCTAAATTCTGGAGTCGTTTGTTCTGCTGCAATCAATAACTGATTCAAGTGGTATCATCTAATTTAGACTATTCTGTACTTGAGTTGCTGGACGGACAAAGAAATTGGGAGGGTAAAGAGTAGAAACAGGAAAACATTGAGAAGGTTTTTGTAGGTATTCAGGTGGGTGTTGAATCAGCAAGGTTCTCACCAGGGATGGTGAGAAATGGTTAGCTTTGGGGGAGCTGGTCAGATTTGCTGATGGTCTCCCTGATGAAGTTTGGGGTGTGAGGAACCACAGCTAACTCCTTTCTTTTCAGCCTGGGCAATTGGGTGGATGGAGTTTACTAAAGGAAATGAATCAGTTTGGAAAGGAAAATCTAGACTCCACTAGACACAAAATAAAGATTGCATTGAATGAGAGAAAGAGAAAGAATGAGAGACAGTTTAACCAGAGCAGGTTTTTTTCCCTGTCACCTACTGGCTACAAATGAGAACTGTCTCTGTTTCAATAAAAACACCTTCAGTCAGTACCTTGGAGCAGGCTTCCTTCTCCTCAATTAAGTAGAAGACAATTAAATTAAAGTCCAGTTTCGAGGAGTTCATTATGCCTCATCGAAAATGATAAATGACTCTTAGTGACCTCGTCACCTCGCCAACTTGGTCCCACTTCGTTTTTCAAAGAGCTAATGAAACCAATGGATTTCTCCCTCTCAGTAGCGGGGCCAACAAAAACAGCACACACCATGAAAGGCAAGGAAGCAGAGAAGGATGCGGAGAGAAGAAAGAGAGAAAAGTCACACTTGACATTTTGACAATTGGCCAAATGACTTTGAAGTGCAAACGTAAAGAAAAAAACCCCATCCATTTACATATTGATTTCCAGTCTTTCTATTGCCTTAATCCATCCCTGTCCGGCACACAGCACCAAGGAGTGTGTGAGTGTGTGTGTGTGTGTGTGTGTGTGTGTGTGTGTGTGTGTGGATCGGAGGAGGGCAGGCCTGCCCTTTTTTCTTTGGAAAAAGAGGGAGAGTGAAGAAAAGGGAAGGGCAAATGATAATAGGAGATGTTTTGAAGTAGACAAAGACATCCATTACCTAAGGCAGAGTCAAGACTCAAGTTTCCCTGCAAGGCTAGGCAGGGACAAAGCTGGCTCTGAAACCTGGAGGAGGCAGGAAGAAAGGGTTAGGAGTAGAGCTTTGGATGTGAACTTGAGTTCTGGCTCCCCCATATTCCAACGGTGTGGCCTTAAGCAAGTTACTTAACCTCTCTGAGCCTCAGTTTCTTCATCTGTTATACAAGAAGGACCCTATTTGCACAGGTTTGTTAAGATTAAGTGAGGTTATGTCAGATGCTTAGCTACTGCCAGGCATGGGATGGGCACTTGGGAGATAGCCGGTGGATTTGTTCTTTTATTCTGATTCTCAAGTAAGTGGTTTTTCCACTGAATTATGTCTTATTTTATTGACTGAACAAAAATCTTCTGCCTGTTGAAAAACTCTAGTTAAAATACATGATTTAGGACAGGATTCAGGAAACTTTTTTTTTTTTTTTAATAAAGGACCAGAGAGTATTTATTTTAGTCTTTGCAGGCCATATGGTCTCTTTGAGAATTGTTCACCTCTGCTATAGACAATATGTAAATGAATATGTGTGGGTATGTTTTAATAAAACTTTATTTACAAAAGCAGGTGGCAGTTAATTGGACTTAGTCTCCCAACCCCCGATATCAGAGATGGGGTTTGGTATAGATTTACTTGGTATAATAATACCTGTTGCATTGTTGATTCCTGTTTATACAGAAGTTTCCCAAGTGTTTGAAGGGACAGTGTTCATTTATCTTCACAGAAACCCTACAAAGTAGAATAACAGCTAAAGTTTATTGAGTGCTTATTACACGCTGGGCACTGTGCTAATCGCTTTGCGGGCATTGTAGGAAGCAGTAAACGTGACTGTGCACTGAATCCTAATGGCTGGAAGTTGGATCCTAGTTGAGTGACCTCAGCCAGTCACTTAACCTCTCTGCGCCTCAGTTTTCTCATTTGTGTGTGCACGCATGCTCAGTCGCCCAGTTGAGCTGGACTCTTCGATACTATGGACTGCACCCTGCCAGATTCCTTTGTCCATGGGATTTTCCCAGCAAGAATAGTGGAGTGGGTTGCCATTTCCTCCTCCAGGGGATCTTCCTGACCCAGGGATTGAACCTGTGTCTCCTGCATGGGCAGGCAGATTCTTTACACTGAGCCACCTTGGAAGCACTTTGTCATTTGTAAATGCCTTTAAATTTGTAAGGCTCTCCTCACAAGAGCACGTGGCAGATAGCAAGTGCTCTAGAAATGTTGACTAACTCAATCTTCACATCCACCTGAGAAACAGTGACCATTACTATTATCTCCAGTGGCAGGGAGTAAACTGAGGCATGGGAAAGGGAAGATCATCAGGGAGTTGTTTGGCCAAGACTGGAACAAGATCTGTGTGACTCCAAAGCTTTTGTTCAGTTGGGACTGTACATCACTGCTCCCCACAAGGGATGGTGATTACTGCCTTTTTATAGAGGAGGAAACTGAGCACCAGAGACAAAAAGTATCTACCTAAGCATGGGTGGCCAGTAAGCAAAAGCCAAGTCTTGCATCCTAATCTTTGACTCCTGGCCCAGGCTTGGTTCAGTGACCAAAGCCCTGTGTCCTCTTTCAGGGATCACAAAGCGTTTCAAGTCTAAGAATAACCAGAAGAATAAACTCTGCATGAAAGCATGAAAGCCAGAATCTATCAGTGAACCTAGGAGGAGAGGAAGGGCTGATGGAGAGGGAAGCAGAAAGAGAGGGGATTTAGTGTCTGGAGGTGAGAACTGATTTGCTTCAGGGGCTGACAGTCCCTCCACTGACGTGAGCTTGATGAAAGAAGCTGGCATTCCAATGACAATCATTAGAACCAACTCTTGGGTATTTTCTGTTCTAGGCATGGCAGTTCTCATCGGCACTTTAATTCTCCCAGCAAGTCTACAAAAAAAGGTCCTACCTTGTGCTACTGTAGGTATGGGAAAGCTGGAGCACTGAGAGACACTTTGTCACCGATGGTGTCACATGGTGAGGGCCTGGCAGAGCCAGGATTTGAAACTGCACCAGTTTGACTTCAAAGCTTGTGCTCTGAGAACTCACGAATACTGTCAGTCTTGTGCTGTCCCCCAGGGGTCACGGTCACACAGAGGTCTGGGGAACCTGAGCATATCCGCTCCTTCTCCTTCCCCTCACATTCTGACCCTCCCCATCTTCCCCTTCCCTTAACTTTCCCTGTATCCTCTTGCAGGTGGGAGCTTCTCATGAGCGCTGGTTGTGTAAGATTGGTGACTACCTCTGATGCTGGGAAAGATTGAAGGCAGGAGGACAAGGGGACGACAGAAGATGAGATGGTTGGATGGCATCACCGACTTGATGCGCGTGAGTTAGAACAAGCTCCAGGAATTGGTGATGGACAAGGAAGCCTGGAGTGCTGCAGTCCACAGGGTCGCAAAGAGTTGGACACGACTGAGTAACTAAACTGAACTGATCAGAGAGCTGCTTCGCCCAAAGGCAGGAAGGGCACACCCAGCATCCCCCTCTGTCCCATTCTGCTCTCTCTGCCTTCCTTTCGCAGGATCTGGTCCTTAACAAGCACCCTGCATGACAAGCTCCATTTCAGCATCTGCTTGCAGAGAACCCGTCTTGGGATGCTTAGGGACTTGGTGAAGGCAAAGAGGTGAAGAAGATGTTTAGTGAAGAAGTTAAAGATATCGAGGTGTTTCCCTGAAGATAAACTTTATTTCCACAGAGCACAGTGGCTTTGGGAAGATGAGGTATAATGAGATTGGATCCAATAAGGGGAAGAAGCCCAGGTGAGGATGACTCTGGGGATTTCACCTTCAGTGACAATAGAACTAAACGGAGAGAAGCTCCTGGGTGGTGGCTATGGGAACACTCAGGCACATGGATTTTTTTTTTTTTTCTGTGTCCTTTAGGCTCCATGTTTCTTCATATCCTCCTAACATTTGCTCACTTCCCTGGTTGCTCAAAGTAAAAATTCTGTTTCTAAAGCTGTCTATCAAGCAGGAGACACGAGTTCCATCCCTGGATCGTGAAGATCACTGGAGTAGAAATGGCAACTCACTCTACTATTCTTGTCTGGAAAATTCCATGGACAGAGGAGCCTGGCGGGCTACAGTCCATGGGGTCGCAAGAAGCTGAACATGACTGGGCATCTGAGCACAGGATGCCCCACAAAGGTGGTTTGATGTCTATTTGATGGCTTTTGACCTTAAGGGTTTCCATGACACAAGAAACCTGGTTTAACATTCAGAGGATTTCACTTATTTATTTTTCATTTTTTATTTTATACTGGAGCTTAGTTGATATTAAAAATGTTATGTTGGTTTCAGGTGTATAGCAGAGTGATTCAGACTTACTTCACTTAGTATGAGAATGTTCATTTTATTTCATTCATTTCTCATGACAACATCAGCAAGAAGGTGCTGTGATTTCTCCCATTACACAGATGGGAAAACTGAGGCTTAGTCAGGAAGAATGATTTACTCATGGTCATGGAATTGGTGCATTTGCAATTCAATACCAATTCTAAACTCCAGGCCCAAAATGCGTCTTCTACATTTTCCATGCTAGTCCCCATGTTAATTTTTACCCCCATAAGGACACTTAGGCTTCTCAGACTGCTTGCCCTCATATTTGGTTCAGAAGTGTGGTTACTGTACTGATATTCACTGTTCGTACTTCACAAGGGTTGTCATGTGCCTCTTCCGGAGGTCCCTGGCCTACTTTTGAGAACTTTCTTCCCCGAAGAGAACTTTCCTGTAATCAAGCTTGTGATTAGGAATGGAGAGTAATTTTCTAGCTGTTTTGTGTTCTATGTCTTACAGAAAAGTCCTGGTGTGGCATATCTATTTTTATAGCCAGATTCTAGAAAGAGGTGGTATTAGCTTGATCTGAAATGCATGCAGTCTCTTTTCTGTTTAAACGTCAAACCGTAACCTCTGACACTGCAGTCCAGAAAAAAAAAAATGTCTCTGGTCCTCTGACCTGTAAAGAAGTACACTGTTTTCAGATTATAGCATTGAGGCTGTTGGTGCTTGCCTGTAAATTAATATAGTAAAATGTTTATACTTCCAGAAGTCACTGGGGATCCTCTGTCCAAAAGGATATCATTGCCTGGCTGTTTAAAATACATTTAGAATGACTTACTTTTTCCTGGAGGATAATCAATTTTTCCTATGACAGGAGGGCAAAATTAAATGCCTAAATTAACCCACGTCTCTGTCACCAATTATCTATTTTTAGTGAGATTTCATTGTTAGGGGAAAAAAGATATTATTTGAGATTCACTTTAACCTGAAAAAGGAAGATATTGGCTTATGATGCTCTACCATCACCTCTCAAAAATATTCTTGACACTTGCCCGCTGGAATGGGATTGTGAGTGGAAAGAAGGGGTTATCTCTGGGGAAGAATTAGCACAGAGATCTCATCCAATTCAGAGAGGTCTCCAGCTACCAGCAGAGGATGTGGGAGAGAGTGGGAAAGCAGGTTGGGAAAGGGGGTCACAGGCCTTTCCTCCAGGACTTCATTTCTAGGATGGGGACTGGTGGTCCAGGAAATGTCCTGCAGGACGGATCCAGCCTGGGCAGAAGGAAGTTCACACGTACCAGGAGAAGATGAAAGCTGTGTTTGATTCTCGAGCATGTCTCTGCTGTTGGCCCAGGTGGCATTATTCATTTAGTGCCATTCCCTACTTTGCAGGAAAAGCACAGCAGGCTTATAATGCTTGAGTTTTTAAACATTCAGAAGGCTGTGATGCTATAAATAAGCTTCCTGTGTCAGAGATTAAATCAACCAAGATGCCTGCCATGCCAACTGTATTTCTGCAACAACGTGTTTTCAACAGAAATCAAAATACTTGTTAATCCTCTCCTTCTGACGGGCTAATACAAGCCTTGAAAACCGCAGTGAGAGCTACCAAGACAGTAAGTCGCAGAAGCGTGTCTGTGTGGCTTGTCTATGGGAGAAGACAGCAGCCGTCCCTCATTTCGGGACTCTTTTGCCTGAATTCTGGAGTGGTGCTTCAGAATCAGGGCTGGGTTAGGCTGTTTACAAATCAGAACACACTTGACTGCTGTGCTTTGGATACATCAACACAGAGGCTGTCTTTGGGTTGTCCGATCACAAGATAGCAAATGGCTGTCCAATCCAATGTTCATTCCACTTTCTTTTGGTAACACCAAAAGAAACACCTCTATTTTCTCCAGGAAATCATCCTTCCCCCACTCTGAATTCATAGGGTTCTGTGTTGTTGTCCTTCAGTCACTAAATCATGTCCAAATCTTTGTGATCCCATGAACTACAGCACACCAGGCTTCCCTGTCCTTCACTATTTCCCTGAGTTTGCTCAAACTCATCTCCATTGAGTCGGTGATGCCATCCACCCATCTCATCCTCTGCTGACCCCTTCTCCTTTGACCGTCAATCTTTCCCAGCATCAGGGTCTTTTCCAATGAGTCAGCTCTTCACATCAGGTGGCCAAACCGGAGGCAGGGTTAGGGTTAACCAGTCAGAACTGGCCATCTCCTCGGCCATGACAATTCATTCAGAGGTGGACCAGTGACCAGGGTGGGTCGGTTAGAGTGAATCTTGGAGCTTGGCTGAAACTGGTGGGCAAGAGGAGCTCTCTTTGTTGCTCTGGTCACAAACTTGGAGCCTCCGAGCTTCACTCTTGCTGCCTTATTACCTAACAAGGAAGCCAACCCAGAGGAAAGTGGAAATCAGTTCAGTTCAGTTGCTCAGTTGTGTCCCATCTTTGCAACGTCATGAATTGCAGCACGCCAGGCCTCCCTGTCCATTACCAACTCCCGGAGTTCACTCAGACTCACGTCCATTGAGTCCGTGATGCCATCCAGTCATTTCATCCTCTGTTGTCCCCTTCTCCTCCTGCCCCCAATCCCTCCCAGCATCAGGGTCTTTTCCAATGAGTCAACTCTTCACATGAAGTGGCCAAAGTACTGGAGTTTCAGCTTTAGCATCATTCCTTCCAAAGAAATCCCAGGGCTGATCTCCTTCAGAATGGACTGGTTGGATTCCTTGCAGTCCAAGGGACTCTCAAGAGTCTTCTCCAACACCACAGTTCAAAAGCATCAATTCTTTGGCGCTCAGCCTTCTTCACAGTCTAACTCTCACATCCATACATGACCACAGGAAAAACCATAGCCTTGACTAGATGGACCAGAGTTGGCAAAGTAATGCCTCTGCTTTTCAATATGCTATCTAGGTTGGTCATAACTTTTCTTCCAAGGAGTAAGCGTCTTTTAATTTCATGGCTGCAATCACCATCTGCAGTGATTTTGGAGCCCCAAAAAATAGTCTTAAAAAAGTGGAAATAAGAGATGGAAAACACTTCTGGTGACATGATTTGAGCCCCTGGATTCAATCCTGCTTGAAATGAGATGTATTTCTGGACTTTGTATGTTAGCACATTCTATACTTTTTCTTCAAGAGTGAGTTGCATTTCCATCACTTTGACATTGCAGTAGTCCTGATTAGTTCAGTGGTGCAGCTGAGTAACTCAGCCCAACTGGTCAATTCAGTGACAAAATGTATTTATGGATTTATCAACCTGTGGTTAGACTAGATTTATTCTAATTTACTGAGACTGACAGGTTTGGCCACCAAGGCAGACTCAAGTCCAGTGAAAGAGGTCGCCCACAGAAGCCCCCAGCATACCTAAGAAGCTGGGAATGGAGAGTGGTGATAGGGACTGCACCATCTTGGTGGGAGATTATTTCAAACCCTGGCCTCTAGGAAGAAGTAGACTTCAACCAGGGATCCAACCTTCTGGAATAACTTCAAGGAAATGGCAACCCACTCCAGTATGCTTATCTGGAAAATTCCATGGACAGGGGAGCCTAGCAGGCTACCATCCACAGGGTCGCAAAGAGTCAAGCACGACTGAGCATCTGAGCATAAGGATGTGATAAGATTATACCTTCTCCCTAGAAAAATTCACCTGTACTCTTTCCCACAAAGTTTTCCATGTAATTTTGGGTGGCTCTTGGAATCACAGAAACCCAGTTACTAGCTTCTGGGGACTCCAGATCACACTTAAGAACCTGGGCAGATGATTGCTCTTCAGCATTTTACACAATTTCCTGTCAGTGATACATATTTACTCATTAAGATATTTGAGGGCTCGTCCCAGGCACTGTAATTAACATGTAGTACGTACATAAATAAATTACAGTGACCTATGGGATGCTATCATCCCAGTTTTACAAACCAATAATCTGGATGCCAGAGAGGTAGGTAGCTTGCTCAAGGTCCCAAAACTTACAAGTGAGCAAAATCCAGTCTACAAGATACAAGCAGCCATATTCTAAATCCCTTCACTGACTTTTATAAATTACTCTTCTAATAAGTCAAGATGCCTACCAGTCCATAATTTTGAATCTTTAAATCTAGCTTATATGCAGTGTGATGCATTTAAGCCCATTGCTTCATGGAGGGGACTTGGGATTCCATCGGGTCCACTTCCAAATTAGACAAGTGACTTGTAGTAAATCAGTTAGTGTCTGAGACAGGTTCTTTATGTAGAATATGTGGATGGTACATTTGTGTGTTTATGTATATATATATATTTTTTTTCATTTTCCTTATTTTAAACAAATTTTGGAGAATTGCAAAAGGAAAAACATGGTTATAAAAATAAGTCACAAATGTAGGAAATTTATGGTTACCAAGGGGGAAAGGGGAGAGGGATAAATTGGGAGATTGGGACTGACATAGGCACACTACTATATATAAAATAACTAATAAAGACCAATTGTATAGCGCAGGAAACTCTACTCAATACTTTGTAATCACCTATATGGGAAAATAATCTAACAAAGAGTGATATGTGTATGTGTATAACTGATGCACTCTACTGTACGGCAGTAACTAAAAACTGTGAACCAATTATACTCCAAAAAAATTTTTTTTTTTTTTAAAAACTCAACACAGAAATAGAAAGCAGTAAGTAGGTACAACAAGAAAATTCCCTCAGTGGCTCCTGCCTCTGCCATCTTACTTCCCAGAGGTGATCAGTTTTAAAGCTGGGTATGTGTTTTCTCAACCCTTTTCTATGGATTACAGTCTTCCCTCAACATATGTACAGAGTTTGTTTTTAAACAAAAATAGAATATGTCTTGGCACCTTTCCATGTCAGTGGTACACACAGATCTGCTATAGTATGCGCCACATTTAATCCATAGATAGGGACATATATGTTTGGCTTCATCATTCCCTGACTGATGGACATTTCCATTGCTTTCATTTTCTAAATTGTTATTTTAAACTCTACTGCAGTGAATGCCCTTGTCTAGATATCTTTGCTCACAGGACCAGATCTTTCTATAAAACAAATCCTTAAAAGAAGAACTGCAGGGTCAAATATGCGTCTGTATTTTAAAGCAAATGCAGGGGAGACCATTTCTGGCCTTATTAGAGGGATTCCAGTGAAATATCCTAGAGCTTGCTAGGTTTAGCTCTTTTTCTTGTGCTTAGGTGTTAACACGCGGGCACAGGGACAAAGTGCCTTCTTGGTTGCTCAGGTTGTCACACTCTCATTGGAGCCTCTTTTATATTCAAGAGTTCATCTGAGTCCTGTCTTCCCTTGAGCAGCCCAGGGCTTATGTGTATCGTAGCAGATTTGGAGCCAGTTTCCCAAGCTGTGCTCATCTCCCCTCTGAACACATGCTGCCCACCTGCAGCCTCAGCTGGAGCTTGGGAGCTGCTGCCCAACCAGGCAGTGACTGGTAGTACTCTCAGTGATGCCCATGGCCAAATTCTGAAACATCCCACAGCCACTGTCTGCTGAGTGCAAGAGAATCCTTAAGAAGAAGCTGCTTAAGACACTGATGCTGATGGCTTACAGCCTTTAATAAAGGGCTCATTGGTTCATTCATTTAATAAATATTTTTTGATTATCCACTGTGAGCCAAGCACTGTGACAAGAGTCTGAGATACAGTAGATCATGAAAAATGCAGACAGTCCCCTACTTGGGATGACTCTAACAAAATTACAGATTAATGCTGTCTTCTTCTAGGCAATTTTGGACTTCTGTCTTGGAAACACCTTGAATGAAAGGTGCATTGGAAAGGTGTTTCTGAATCAGAATTGATCAACCTGAGGTGCAATGAAGACTGCTTTCTTTGAAAAAAGCAAATAACATTCTCTACTGTCCTGGTAAGTCATCAGCGTATTGGAGTAGAGAACTAATCACAATGACGTGAATCATTTTGCCTCCATCTCCACCTTCCTCCCTCCCATTGAGTTATTTCCTCCACCCCTGCTGAGGGGACCGCTTTACTCCTGGCACAGTTGATTGGTTCAGCATTGAACACATGACTCAGGCTCAACCAATCAGATTCTTTCCTTGTGGAAATGTAGCTTCAGGACTCGGATCAAGCTTTTCTAGGGCAGGCTAACTGGGAAGAATTTAAAGGGTGGAACCAAGCCCCAGCCTAAGTGCAAACGAAACAGAAGTGACCGAGAAAGAGAGAATGAAGGATGAGAATGAACTGGTAGAAGGAAAGAAGCAGTGATGAAAAATGAAGTCCCAGAAAGAGACAGAGAGCTGGGGATGGTAGTTCCTTTTATGTTAGAAAGAACTTCCTTCTTAGATGAAGAACACATCCTGTTTTTGGATTCCCTGAACCTTCTCTGAATCATTCCAATAAATCCTTGTTTTTTCTTGAGCTAACCTGAAGTTTCCTCTTTCGGATGACCAGCCTCCATCTAGCTAAGATAATATTTGCTTCCTCCTTTGCTCTGTTGAGAAAAAGCAGCTTCTTTTTGCTCTGTTCTTGAAAGCTACCCACTTCAGTATTCTTGCCTGGAAAATCCCATGGACAGAGGAGCCTGGCGGGCTGCAGTCCATGGGGTCACAAGGAGTCAGACACGACTAGGCAACTAACACTTTAGCTGAAAGCTAAACAGATACTCCTTTGATTCTGTCTGCCATTTCTCTGGTGCCCTGATTATCTTGGAAATGTGTGGAACTCCATCCTCAGAGTCTCCCTAAGGAAGGCTCAGCTTGAAGGACTCCTGAATCCATTTGTTCATCAATTAGGGAACAGTGAAGGCAGACATTCTGTGGGTGGGATTTTCTGCACCGCTCTCTGCTGGGGTGGATGGGAGACAGGACATACCCCTTGGGGAAGTTTCCCCAGAAATGTGGCCTCTTCTTGGAAGCCAATGAAGGCACAACTTGCTGTGCCAGTTGAAACTAGAATTACAATGTTAATTCAAGGCTAGATGCTCAAAATCAGTGAGAAAGTGAGGAAGCTCCCAAAGAGTTTCTGATCACTAGGTCGTGGGTGAGACGTGAAGGACAACGGGTCTGTCCAGAAAAAAAATTCCTCCTTTCAATGACTAGGAAAACCCAGAGTGATGAAAACAAATTCACATTCTTGCTTCAATTATAGACACATAAAATCCACATGGATACATGCTAAGTCACTTCAGTCATGTCTGACTCTGTGACCCTATGGACTGTAGGTTACCGGGCTCCTCTCTCCATGGGGATTCTCCAGGCAAAGAATACTAGAGGGGGTTGTCATGCCCTCCTCCAGCGGATCTTCTGGACCCAGGGATCAAACCTATGTCTTTTACATCTCTTGCATTGGCAGGCGGTTCTTACCATTAGCGCCACCTAGGAAGCCCCATAAGATCCACAATCACACATTAAAGAATGTTGGATCACTGTGGTAAGAAGCACACACACATCCATTATGGGAAAATCGGATGAAAGGGAATGAAGGCGAGTGGCTTTCCTGGCTGGGTAAGTTAACAGTTCAGTTCAGCAACCCCAGGAGAATCTCTTGCTAAGATGAATCTCTCCTTTTCCCAAAAGCTTTGAAAGAAATGGAACTTAGAATCTTGATAGAGGAATTTGTTGTGAAAGACATGTTAAATGTCGCTTAGTCATCTTCTGTCTTCTCCCCAGCCTCCACTGCCTTGTTTCCCAGGACCTGTCTATTGCCAATACTGCCAGTTGCCAAAAACCCTATCCATTCCCCATGAGGATCCAGCTCAGATGCCTATGCCCCCTGAGTTCCCAGCACCTCTAGGACTCCTTTGTGGGTTTTTTCACTCGAACCGGCATTTTGTGTGCAGTCCTGAGCAGCGGGGAATGCAGAGTGGTATTAGGAGAAATCTGGTTTCTTTCTTTGTCTTCCCTCCCCCCACCCCCTTCCTTCAGATAGCCGCTTTCAGCTGCGTATAAATTAAGCACATTCTTGTGCTTTTGCAGGTCACATCTGGGATATTCTGGACACCTCTGGTATAAACTCTGAATTTATGAAACCTGTAATTTGCTGCTCCCAGCTTATAATGCCTGACATTGTCACTGTTTGCTTAGAGTTTTGGTATCTGATGTTCTTAATGTTAAGGTCAATTCTATTGATACTGGACTCTGTTGCCCTCATTTCTTTTCCCGCTGCATTTTTTTTTTCAAGGCACACACAGAGAGGGTAACTCATCTTAATATCTTGTGTTCACAATTCTATTTAGCATGAAATCAGTAACTGACATATTAATTATAATAATCTGTTAAATATACTTTACCTACATGTTAATTATGGGAGACCATTCTCATTTATTTCTCTGGGTAGCCTATTAATTCAACCCAGATGGTACAGCTTTGTGAGACGGTAACACTGAGCATTTGCAGAATAAATCATGTTGCCAAGAGACAGCAGCAAAAACGTTATCACATCTGAATAAGCTTTAGTATGATATAACCAGGAGAGAAAAGTTACCTTTACTCACAGGCTGGAGCTTACTTAAAAACAGGATCAGTATACCAAATGGTTTTTTAAAAAAACTGGGGGGGAACATTTAATGTTTTTCTCCAAAAGGATAGACTCTTTATTTAAGCCCAGTGCCCCATAGATAATTCCAAAAGGGGAAAAAGGAATCCTAATGCAGGGTGTTCATTATAAATTGAGGGGGGAGGGGGAGAAAGGCAGCTGTGCTTTTATTGGACATTCTGATGTCAAGTCTGGATTCATTTGAGGAATTGCTGAAATGCTTCTTCCCTCCATTTTCCATTTCCTTGCCTCCCTTTAATTTCCTCCTGGAAACACATATGCAGAGCTCTCGTCTCTGTCTCTTTGGAGCTTTCTAGTTTGGGCCATATATATATATATATATATATTTGTGTGGCCGGTTCACTCTGAACGGGGAGGCTTTCAACGAGTAAGCTTGGAATTGTTCAAGCCGATGTCAGTATCATCTTTCTTGGGAAAATCTAGCTCCATTGACCACCAGAGATTCTTTTAGCTCAGCAATGTAGCTCAACAATTTAATCAGCAATCACTGATTATTTATTTCCAAGGAAAACCATGCTTGTTCTTGTGACTCAGTAGAGAGGAAGACTTGTATGGGCTCTCCCTTCACAGAACTTATAATATTGAGGGAGGGGATTAGACAGAACCCAGCATGATTAAGGTCCTGTTTGGAAGACTGTGGTTATCAGAGAGCATCACAAAGACCCCCAGCTCAGACTTGAAGAAGGCTTAGAGGAGGCTTCTCGGGATAGGGATTTTATCACTTGCCCTTGAAGAGTGAGCAGGAGGTGGTCAAATGGAAGTCTAAAGAATGATCCAGGTAGAGAAGAACAGTATCTACCAGTGCATCACGTCATTCATGGAACTGAAGGAAGCTGATGCAAGCGGAATGCAAATTAAGAGAGTAAAGGGGAGCTGTGGAAGCTTTCGAGAGGTGACTAGATAGGCGTAGAGGGGGCAGATGATAACGATGAGGGTCTCTGTTCCAGATGAAAAAATTTCAGCCTTCTTCCTGAGGACAGTGAGACCCATCAAAAGTCTGAGCATGGAGTGACAGGGTCAGACTTACATTTGGGGTATTTAATTTTGGAATTTGAAATTTCATTTTCATTCACCAAGGAGACAGCAGTTAGTAGGCTCGAGCTGTTGTTAAGGCAAGAAATAGTGGTGCCCTGAACCAGAAGACAGACAGCCCTGTCTAAGTTCTTTCTCTTTCTCAAAGCCTTTTCTGACATCTCCAGCTTTCACCAAGCTCTCCTTTCTTTAAGCTTCAATAACAATGTTTTGCCAATCGTTTTGTATTTGAAAACAAGCAAAAGCATTTCTTCTCCACTCCCATTAGCAGATGTATGGGTGTATATATCTCTGCCTCCATTCTAGGGGATGCCTTCTAACTTCACTTTGCCCATCTCTCCTCCACCAACATATGACTCAGAGTAACGTTTCCATTTGACCAGCTCATAGCTCGTGATGCTCTTGGCTACTTTAACTCCATATTTATTGTGATAAATACACTCTGTGATTGCCCCTTGATCACTCACTGTAAAAACGGCTGTCCCCTCATTCTCTCTCATACTCCCCTGCTCCTGTCCCTCATAACATTGGCCAGAATGTGCTACTGCAGGTTAATTTGATTTACTTGCTTATTTGTGCTTTTCTCTGCCTCCCTCTCTAGACTTTAAGTTCTATCAGGATGGAGACCATGTCTGTTTTTGCTCATTGTATTCTAAGCATGCAGCCCTTGCCTGGTCCAGAGTCACTGTACAACAGATAAACGTTTCTTGAAGGACTGTATTATTTGTCTAAAATTGAAGGCTTTTTAACTCTTAGTGGGGGGTGCGCTTGGGTCTCAGAACGTATTTCAGATGCACACTTTTAAACTTAGAAGCAGAGATGAAACCCGGGATGCAGAAATGGGAATTACCAGACAAAAAATCGAAAGCAAAAACATGGCAGTGTCCAGAAAAGAAACTTCTGTAGCAATGACAAGAATTTATGTAAATGACTTGGGGAGAGAATAAACTTGTCAAACCCTCTGGAGGGCGATTTACCTGAAGAGTGGGGACTGCAAAGTAGGGAGGAAATTTGGGGCACCCAACTAACAGTGCCAACAAGCAGATACATTTCTGAAGGACATGATTATTTTACTTATTTATTTTTTTAAATATCCCATTTGTCAAGGATTGTTCTATTGTTTGTTTGTTAATTATTTGGCCATGCCACATAGTAGGCAGGACCTTCCCAGACCAGGGGTCGAAATTGTTCCCCCAGCCCTGGAAGTGCAGAGTCTGAACTATTGGACTGCCAGGAGGTCCCCAACATGATTGTTTTAGAATTGGCTTTGACTTTTCGATCTTGCCTTCTCTTGTTGTCTAAGAAACAACCTTCCTTTGGTTCTTCCTTTCCAACTACCTACCTTCTTTTTGGTCATGCATTCATCCAACACATGTTTCCTGAGTGTGTGAAACAGCCTCAATTCTGGATTGTGCTAGAAAATAACTGTTGGGAGAAAGGGTGGGTGAGCCTTAGCATCTTAAGAGTAAAGCCCACCTCTGCCCTGAGGGCCAGGGCAGAGGCCTCAGCAGAAAGGTTTCCAAGGAAAAGGCTGTGTTTATCCAGGTTTGGGCCCCTTCCCCCCATCCCACAGCCAGCTCCTCTTTCAAAAAAGATATCGAGAAAGGATGAGGGGCTGACACATCAGCTGAACCCTCTGAAATCACAGCTGAGCCCCACTCGCTGGATTGAACATCAACCAGAATCCCACATCCACGACATGGTTAAGAGGAACTTCTAGCTGGGGAATATAAAATTGTAAATGGCACAGATAACGTCAGTCTGAGTTACTGTTTTCAGAATGACACAGATGTTAGGATAAGGGAGCATAAATGGAAATTAAAGAGAAACAAATTCAGAACAGATGTCAGGAAGCATTTTTTTTTTTTTTTTCCTGCAGAGAATCACAAATGTGTGGAATGGCCTACCAGGCTTGATTGTTAAGGCAAAGACACAGGGGACATTCGAGAACTGATCAGATGGCATCACAGGGGAATTAAGCAGTAAAAGAGGAAATGAGCGTGCATACGGCGACTGGCTTTCAGCTAATCCTCAACAATGTCCATTCTCTGATGTTCCTGGTGCTTACATACTTACCTTGGATAAATGCACAGAATTTCTCCGCTTTCAGTTTTCACAGATTGCACCAATCTCAAAATAGTGATTTTCACATCATAAAGATGACATTGGCAGGGTGTGGGGAAGGGAGAGAGAGACAGAGGCAGAGAGAAACAGACAGACAGAGAGGAACACACACAGAGACAGAGAGAAAGACAGAGAGACAGAGAGAGAGAGACAGCGAGAGACACAGAGACAGAGATAGAGTTCTTTTGCCTGCAGTTATATTTTTTGGAGGGAGGGTGTAGTTGTTCATGAATTGTGCACTGAAAATGAGTGTTAAAATGTACGTACCTAACACTCAAGAGCAGGGTATGATCATGAACCAGCCATTGCCCCATGGAGCTGGAGTTTTAATTCTCACTGAGAAACGACATGCCCAGCAAGGGGTCCAGTGGAGAAGCCCTCCAAGACTTTCTCTGCTTTGGTTCCCTCTAGCTAATAGCCTCATGCTGCCCAAATCTTTTTTTTTAATTGATATAAAGTTAATTTGCAATGTTGTGTTAGTTTTACCCAAGGCCTTTAAAAAATACTGTATATGGGAGAAGAGGAAGTTAAGCTTTTGACAGCTACTTACTGTAAGGAATTGAACCAAGAATGGGGTGCCTGAAAACCTGCAGCTCTGTGACCACTTGTCTGGCTTTCATTGTGTGTTCAGAGCAGCCCTGGAGAGACTGTAACCAGGTGCCCCTTTAAAGGGGAATCACTTGGGGGATATAGTTTATGATAATAGGGAAAGAAAAAGAGGAGAGCGATGATTCTGTGCCCCAAGGGAAGGCAGTTGAGGATAAAAAGTAGAGTAAAACCTCATTAATCTGGACGCTGCTAATTTAGAATGTATGAATAATTCAGACCCTCTGGCTGGGCTGAAGTTTACCTTGGTACCAGATATGGAAAAAAGGGTTTGCTAAGCAAATTAATAGTGTAAACAAAATCGAGGGTAGGGAATATATAACCTATTTAAGAGAACAAATTGTTTTCACATACTTAGTAAGAACCATCTGCATACGAACAATGCATAGGTCAATTATAAGTAATCTTGTCTACTCATTAATCTTGGTCTGCTGGGTACCTATACTTAGCGAAATTTTCTCAGCCTTGGAGGAAGCCAATTGAATCCTTAAAAAGTTCATATTCAAGGCATTTGGCTGATTTACGTTGCCTTTCCTTTCATTATTTATTTCATTTTGGTAAGAATTTAAAGAACTCTTAACCAACCTTTCCTGGCTCTAACTTTTACCTTTAAGCCTGTAGATTTAGGATGATGGAATGATTAATTTGTAGAACACAGTCCTGAGTAGGTTGGCACCGGGGAAGGTAAAGAAAGCTCGTTTCGGCAGCTTCACAGTTGCTTAGTAAGACTGAGGAGCCACAGGTTGGAAAACCTGGATTCTCCTCTGAGTCTGCTAGTAAATACCCACCGGGCTTGGGCACACCATTTATTCTCTTTGGTTCTCAGTTTCCACATCTATAAAAATGGGATAAGATGAAGGATATTTAAAGATTTCTGCAACTCAACGATTCCATCATCATCATTTATCTTCTCTGAGACAACTTTTCACCATTAAAAAAAAAAAAAGAGTAATTTTCATGTTGATTTGATAATCAAATGGCAGAGTATAATATAAGCAATGCCTAAGAAAAGAGTAAGTCACTCAGGAGAAAATGGTGATCATGTCTCTGCTGCTGTCATATCCTAAGAACGAACCTTCTCCTTGGCACATTCTGACTTTCTTTACTCCTTCCTCATCCATGGGCTTAATAACAACTTACCACCAGGTGTAGTGGTGCTTTCCATCAACACCCCCTTCCCCCACCCTAGCCTGTTCAGCGTGCTGGTGAAAATGAAAGAGCTATTTGCTCAGGAGTATACGACTCTTTGTGACCCCATGAACTGAAGCCTGCCAGGCTCCTCTGTCCATGAAACTCTCCAGGCAAGAATACTGGAGTGGGTAGCCACTCCATTCTCCAGGGGATTTTCCCAACCCAGGGACTGAACCCAGGACTCATGTGTTGCAGGCAGATTCTGTACCATCTGAGCCAGCAGGGTACTTCATCAAATGCAAGGTGCAGAAGCATCATATTCAGCAGACCAAAGAGCAGAGAATTGAACAGTGGAAAAAGAAGGAAATGGCTTTCCCTCAACCAAAGATCTTGTTGCCATTTCACAGCAACCCTCAAACAAACACTGTCATATATAAGTTGTGCCCATTTGAATTCTAAAGCAGAAGGTGGACATGGAGCAGGCAACTGGGGTAAGTTTGACTTTAGATTTCAGTTCGTATTACTCTTTGGTCCCACCAGTCCTTAGCTCGTAAAACAATGGATCAATGAAATGTTGATTTTATATACCATTTCCATTTAAGTGATTCTCAAATAATGCTTGATCAAGGAACATTCAAAGCCTTTGCTGCCTAAACAAATCATCACCTCGCCCTTTTCAGATGTGGATTCAGAGACCAAAGCCATGTGGGGTTTCCTTCTCTGTGGCTGGCTGAAGACACTTCTCTCCTTGAACATGTCTTTGATATATAAAACTCAGCAACAGAATAGCTTCAGAGATTTGCTAAAATCATATGTAAATCTCATTGGTATGTACTGTGTACAGATTAAGGGCTTTCTATAGAAAATGGGAGAAGGCTGGGAGAAAAATGTTGTGGATGCCATAAGTAGTTTTGTGGGGTGAGGGGTTTTGATCAGAGCCTGCATAGTCTTGTGACATCTCCTCTGCATTGCAGGGGCTGTTCGTGTGACTTTTATTTAAATGAACTCATTATGTTTGGAAAGACAGCTTCCTCAGAATCAGAAACTTTGGTTAACAGAATGTTTTGGTGAGGTCATTTGACATCCTTGAAAACAAATCCAAATGGATATAACGCCCTGTGCAATTGCTGTGTCGCATTCATTGTGTTTCTAACATTTGTCGGTAAAGCCTTATTTTATTTCTCTTTTTTTATTGACTGCTTTCCATGAGCTCCATCCTGTGACAAATGCTGTAAGTTTTGCAGAAAAATACGTAGTCCCCTACCTTCCCAGCAGTGAACACGCTTAATGAGGAGCAAGTGTAGAGATTAAAGGTTGCAAAATGGTAGATGTGGCCAGCAGATGTAATTTGTTTGCCGTATAGTGTCTAACCATAAATAAATAAGCATCTAAAATAAAAACTAAAATTGGATTTTGTTGCCAGCATTTAGAAATGGGGATGTTTTCACTTGGAAACTGGGAGTTCAGGCTTCTCTTAGAAAATATCAGAGAATGCAGAAACACAGATGCCACACTGTCATGGCAACAATCAGCTGGACTTGAGCGGTGGCTACTTCCTTTTATTGAAAAATGCACTCTCCATTCATCACAATTCCCACCACTCTTAATCCAGCCTCATTTGCCTTGCTTCAGTAGGCATATGTCTTTACAACCCTTGGAATAGTTACATAAGACAGACAGACAAACACAAATGCAAGCCAGGATATGATTCCATGATCAAACAAATGGTACAGATGAAGACTGTGGGTGGAATGACAAGATGATTAAAGACTCTGTGACCTCGTTACCTAGAAATCCTGGTTCATGATTGGTTTGGAATATGTCTTGCAAAATGACAAATATTTATGAACCAAAATCTTCAAATGCCTTGAAAAAATAAGTGAGAGAAGAATCAATGTTATGCCTGTGATAATGTTGCCTTTAGTATACTTTGGTAAGAGAGGAGGAGTGATGTTACAACTATAGTTAATTCAGTCATAATCCCCATTGGAAATGTGTTCAAATGTGAGTGACTTCCATTGTACAGTATTAGAAGGAGAGGCTGAGGCTTTTGGATCAATAAATATATGTGTGACTTGGAAGACTGACCCAAGTCTAGCTACTGGATGGACACCTACATTGCTTTTTAATGGCTGGTAGGATCCCAAGATTAAGTTGTGAGTAAGAAGTGAGTACAAGGTGGTCAACAGGGTGACATATGGCCAGAAGAACAAGTCAGGAGAAGATGAAGAAAGAATTGGTACATCTGGCAATTAAGATGACCATTAAGGTAAACAGCGGTTTTGCTGTGCTTTTTCATCTGTGCATGTTTCTTTCATTTTTTTTTCTGGAAACAACAGAATATCTTAATTTATTGGAGTATAATTGCTTTACAGTGTTGGGTTAGTTTCTGCTGTAAAGCGGAGTGAATCAGCTGGTGTATACATTTACCCCTCCCTCTTGAGCCTCCCTCTCACCCCACCCCCATCGCGTCCATCCAGGCCATCGCAGAGCACCAAGCTGAGCTCCTTGTGCTGTGCCATAGGTTCCGGTAGCTGTGCATTTTAGACATGGTAGTGTATCCTGCTGTTGCTGGGTAGTCACTCTGACCCCTTGGATTGTAGCCTCCAGGCTCCTCTGTCCAGGGAATTTTCCAGGCAAGACTACTAGAGTGGGTTGCCATTTCCTTCTCCAAGGGATCTTCCCAACCCAGGGACTGAACTCTCGTCTCCTGCTTAACAGGCGGATGCTTTACCATTGAACCACCTGGGAAGCTTGGTAGTATACATGTGCCAAACCTAACCTTTCAGTTCATCTCAGCCTCCCCTTCCCCTCATTGTGTCCACACATCCATTCTCTACATCTGTATCTCTCTTCCTGACCTGGAACTAGGTTCCATTTTTTTAGATTTAGATTTAGGAACCGTTTTTTTTTGATTCCCACTTTAATTCATGTGAGTTAAATGGGTTGACTCTACATTTGGTCACAGGAGTGGGCACATAATTCAGACTTGACATTGGAGTTTTCATGTCCTCTTCCCTGATCATTTCAGGCATAGGCGTGTGACCCAAGCTGGGGCATTCAATGCTATCCTTGGTACTTTGGCTGGCACCACCGGGAAGGTGTTCTTTTGCTGGCGTTGTGTAGCTGTTGGGATAGCAGCTGGGAACTGTAGGAGGCCATTCTTACAGTCACTCAGTGGCTCTACTGTTGGTGGTTGTTATTGTCTAGTTGCTGTCATGTCTGACTCTTTGTGATGTCATGGACTGTAGCCCACCAGGCTCCTCTGTCCATAGGATGTCCCAGGGAAGACTATTAGAGTTGGTCACCATTCCCTTCTCCAGGGGCTCTTCCTGACCCAGGAATTGAACCCAAGTCTCCTGCATTGGCAAGTGGATCCTTTATTGCTGAGCCACCAGGGAAGCTCTTAGCAGGCCCTGCCCAAGGCTAAACTCGGATGAAAGAGAGAGATGGATCTTGTTGGTGCTCCTTGATCAGTCCTGCCTACCCAACACAGCTGTAGCTCTTGGTCTCTCCTTCAGCAGAGCTGTGTCTCTGACAAATCAAGGAAATTCTTACTCTTTGGTCCAGGTGTTGCATTTTGAAGCTCAGTTTCCCTCTGCAGAACTAACCCCTGGGCTTCTCTATCTGGAGACCTTCTAACCCCCTCTACTCACACGATGTGTCCCCTTCTCTTTCCTTCTCAAATGGCCATGGGGCAGGAATCCCAGCTCATGGTTAATAGGCAAACACTGCCCTTCCAGCAGAGACTGCAATCACTGGTCTGGAAACCCTTTCTAGCACTTCAGAATCCCACCCTCTTTTTTTTGCTACAACAAATGGAAGGAACAATGGGAAAAGAATGGGTTCTGGAGCCAAACAAGGCAGAATAAAAATGGTCTTTCTGACACTTACTTCGATCTTGGGTGAATTACTGAAATGCTCGGAATCTCAGTTCCTAACTCGGTAGTACAAGAATAATGTAACTACTCCATAGGGTTGTAGTAAGGATTAAAGGATTAAATGAGATAATGGGGTTAAAGTCCTCAGCACATAAATGGTGCTTGTGATAGTTATTTAGTGAACGAGGGATTGAGAAACAGCTATTAGCACTGTGGCTAATAGCACAGCTCTGGAGTCCAGGCATCTGGGTTCTCACTCTGTCTTCACTTCTCAGCATCTTTAGGACTCGCTGTCCTCAGGTGTAAATGGGGATAATAATAATAATAAATTTATTACTTTCCAAAGTTATTATATGAAATGAATGATTTAATGAATTCAAAGCATGTAGTGTCAGATACATTGCAAGCAGTCAAATATCTTCAAGTAATTATAAGTATAGCTATCAGATTTAGTAACATGCCTGATGTCTTTAAAAATATGAAGCAGATCACTTAAAAAATCCCTTGTCTATACAACAAAGTTATTTTCAGTAACAATTATGTAATAGTGAATGATGTTACAGTAATTGCTATATTTTGATTTGTCCTTTAGCTTTGGAACAAATAATAAGCAATTTTAAAAGAATACATTTTAATTTAAAAGACATTACTTCAATTCAGTAAAATATTTTTCATATGGATTAAACATTACTTTTACTCAAGAAAAAAAACTATACCTAGCTATTTGTATTGTGTCACTATTTTAAACAGAAAATGACAGGATTGAGTAACTCAAATTCCTCATCTTTATATTCACCATTATTGTTTATTTTGAATCTACCAGATAAGCACATGAATATGTCACACGTCAGGGGTTAGAGACACACACATTATGTTAGAATCAAGCCCAAGCAATTCTGAACCTTTGTAGAATTATTCTCTTGAGACATACCTGGAGCTGAGTCCTGGTGCAATAGGGATCCGCTGCATACCTGGCAGCTGCCTGAATTATCTCAAATATAGAATGAAATATTTATTAAGGCATAAGTAATAAAAATGTTTTATTACTTTTTTTACAGGAAGCAACAGTTAGAACTGGACATGGAACAACAGACTGGTTCCAAATAGGAAAAGGAGTACGTCAAGGCTGTATATTGTCACCCTGCTTATTTAACTTATATGCAGAGTACATCATGAGAAACGCTGGGGTGGAAGAAGCACAAGCTGGAATCAAGATTGCCGGGAGAAATATCAATAACCTCAGATATGCAGATGACACCACCCTTATGGCAGAAAGTGAAGAGGAACTTTCACTCCAGTGAAGCCTCTGGATGAAAGTGAAAGAGGAGAGTGAAAAAGTTTGCTTAAAGCTCAACATTCAGAAAATGAAGATCATGGCATCTGGTCCCATCACTTCTTGGGAAATAGATGGAGAAACAGTGGAAACAGTGTCAGACTTTATTTTTTTGGGCTCCAAAATCACTGCAGATGGTGACTGCAGCCATGAAATTAAAAGATGCTTACTCCTTGGAAGGAAAGTTATGACCAACCTAGATAGCATATTGAAAAGCAGAGACATTATTTTGCCAACAAAGTCTGTCTAGTCAAGGCTATGGTTTTTCCAGTAGTCATGTATGGATGTGAGAGTTGGACTGTGCAGAAAGCTGAGTGCTGAAGAATTGATGCTTTTGAACTGTGGTGTTGGAGAGGACTCTTGAGAGTCCCTTGGACTGCAAGGAGATCCAAACAGTCCATTCTAAAGGAGATCAGCCCTGGGATTTCTTTGGAAGGAATGATGCTAAAGCTGAATGCTTACTCCTTGGAAGGAAAGTTATGACCAACCTAGATAGCATATTCAAAAGCAGAGACATTACTTTGCCAACTAAGGTCCGTCTAGTCAAGGCTATGGTTTTTCCTGTGGTCATGTATGGATGTGAGAGTTGGACTGTGAAGAAGGCTGAGTGCTGAAGAACTGATGGTTTTGAACTGTGGTGTTGGAGAAGACTCTTGAGAGTCCCTTAGACTGTAAGGAGATCCAACCAGTCCATTCTAAAGGAGATCAGCCCTGGGATTTCTTTGGAAGGAATGATGCTAAAGCTGAAGCTCCAGTAATGTGGCCACCTCATGTGAAGAGTTGACTCATTGGAAAAGACTCTGATGCTGGGAGGCATTGGGGGCAGGAGGAGAAGGGGACGACCAAGGATGAGATGGCTGGATGGCATTGCTGACTCAATGGATGCGAGTCTGAGTGAACTCCCGGAGTTGGTGATGGACAGGGAGGCCTGGCGTGCTGCGATTTATGGAGTTGCAAAGAGTCGGACATGACTGAGCGACGGAACTGAACTGAACTGAATGGCAACCCACTCCAGTATTCTTGCCTGGAGAATCCCATGGATGGATAAGCCTGGTGGGCTACAGTTCATGGGGTCGCAAAGAGTCAAACATGACTGAGCGACTTAACTAACTAACTAACTATACAATTCAGATGTTAGAACTGGTACTGAAAATTCATGGAAATGATTATTTTGTTGCTGTTAAGTTCAAACCTGGAGAGAATTTGCTTGCATTCCCCTGGCACTGCAGAGCATAGAACAGATTCCTTCTGGTTCAACCTTCCACTGAGAGTGGGCTCAGTGTCCCAGCATGATGAGTGAATGATCTCCCCTTTGGCAGGCTTTCACTTCTCTTCCCCACAGCTGGAGGGCTGAAAACTGAGCCTCAAGGTCCCCTGATTAGGTAGATGTGAAGGTTCCCTTGTTCACTCATCTGACTTAATAATTTCTTATTATTTCATCAAATTTTTAGCCACACTTGAGAAAGATTTTTTCCTTTATTTTATTGAAATATAGTTAATTTATAATGTCATGTTAATTTCAGGTGTACAACAAAGTGATTTTATTTTATATAAATCTTCATTTTCAAGTTCTTTTCCCTTACAGATTATTACAAAGTATTGAGTATTATTCCCTGTGCTATATGGTAGATCCTTATTTATTATCTGCTTTACATAGAGTAGTGTGTATATGTTAGTCCCATCCTCTTAAAAAAAGAGTTTTTTATATTTTATTCAGAATTTTCAGTATTAATCAACAGAGTCTGATTGTAATAATTTGGTCTGCCATAATATCAGAGGTGGGAAAGTCTCATTTGATCTCTCTTCCCCTCTCTCTAACTTACATTGGTGTTTAAAGAGGGATTAGCACATAAAATTCTCTTTTCCTTCCCATTGCTAAACAACTACCTTAATACCATACATTGAATAATCAATTCTTGATTGCAACATTTAATTCTCACATTACATAGTCATATAAATAATTTGTCACCTTTCTGTGTTTAACTGATTCATTAATCCCACCCTCTAATCTTGGATTAGCCTCAGATTTTTTTTTTCTGATCACTCAATCTTTATAATGTACTCTTATACCTCAAAGTGCTAAATTCCTTTCTTATTCTTCTTTTTCAGATGTTTTAAACTATTATTAACTTCTATACTTCTAAATGAACCTTTAGAATTATTTCCCCAAGTTTTGAATATAATTTCTTTAGAACTGTTTTGAACTATATTAAATCCATAAATCTACTAGATATATTGACATTTAATAAATTTCAGCCTTCTCATGAAAAATCAGGTTATATCTGTTTATCACCACTTTCAGACTCCATTTACATTTTAATAGACTGCTGTAGCTTTCTCTATTTCTGATACTACTTGTTAAAATCATTTCTATTATCGATTGATATGTTTTGTTACTACTGTGAGTTCAATCATGTTTTCGTCATGTCTTCTACAGTTATCTCTAACGTGTTAGAATGCTTTTGCTTTTCTAGCTTTTTATGTCTCTGGTGGTATTTTGAATTTTCTTTATCATAGTTGACATAAGCTTTCTATGCATCTTGCATAAATATAATAACATCAATAACCTACATTTTTTTTCTCTTTCAGGACCTATACTTGCCAGAACTTATAAAATAACACTCAAAGTTTTGTTGCCTATTTTAATGATGAATTCATATGTGTTTAGCTAATAACTATATTAGATCTTAGTACAATGAACATTTTAAATTCACTGTGCATTTTATGTGGCACTTCATGCCCCAAACCTTTAAAAAGAAACTTAAGAAGCCCTGGTCCAACAGTACAAAACCCAGCAGATTTAGACAGCATCAGACTAGATGATACAACCAATTGTTTAAAAGAAGTAGTCTGGATAATACACATAAAAATTAGATAACTTTGTTGTTTCTAGATGTCATAAAAGTAACAAATCTGAATGTGATGGGAAAAAATGTTGAAAGTGATGACAATGAGGGTAAAAATGGAAAGACCATGCTAAGGAGGCATATGGAAAAAGATAACCAGGCAAACTACTCATGGAAAGTTTACATTTTATTAACTACTGAACTGTGGTAATAAACTTTGTGAGCATAACTTGTGTTGCTCATATGGAGTAAACCCACTGCTAGAGCTCTGGGTATCTCCATTTCTAGACCAATGTCCCTTAAAGCAGCCTGTAGGGCACCTGATCAAAATCACGTGGGTGGACAGTCTTATAAACATGTAGATTCCCCAGGCCAAGTGAATCAGAATAGGAGGAAGAGCTGGAAAACTGAGCATATCATGTTTCCTAGGGACTTCTCACATAAACTAAAATGTAAGGAAGAGAGAGAGACAGACAGACAGACAGGCATAGGGAAAGAGCAAGAGAGTAAGACAGCCAGAGAGAGACATAAAGAAACAAAATCAAGAGGGAAATTCCCTTGCACTAGGAAATAAATGATATTACACCACAAAAAACTATAAAAGCTGAATCTGAGAGTCCCTTTAAAATATTATAATTAGATGCGAAATCTTTTTCAGAGAAATGAACACACACTCATATTAAATCGCCTACAAGTTATGTGCGCTACATTGTATGAAGCATTTCAAATAATACTAAAATCAAGTGAGGTAACACCTAACCCATCACAGCTAATCATACTAATGAAATGCTATCTGTGTATGCTAGGCAAATTTCTCATCAGATTTCATTGTAATTCACAGATTATTTTACTGCAATAAATCAGAAAACATCTTCATTATTCATGAAACCAAGGAGGGAGAGTTATTTCACAGATATCCATGGGAAACTCTTGGGTTGACTCAGGCCACCCTATCACTTCTATAGAAATTAATCTGGGAGTGTGAGTTTGATCTCATCCCTGTAATTTTCCTGATATGAATAATAGAAGTCTGGTTGTTGACACTACATTTGGATGACAAGTATCTTCTTTGTTTGTTAGCTGGCACCTCATCAGTCCCAGAAGCTTCACCTCACACCCTGCTTTTAAGTGTGTCTCAGCCCTAAAATTAATGACACAGTTACACAGTGCTGAATGTCAATTATATCTCAATAAAACTGGAAGTAAACAGTAAATTCAATAATTAACAAACCCTTATTCCCAGTAAGTGATTTGTGTTTTGATTCCCTGCGGTAACCAATGCTCAATGCTTTAGCTTGAACACTAACCACACTCAAAGGCACAGAGGTCTGAGTATGAATTCTTCTAAATGCTATCATGGGCTATAACTCTTGCACATTGTCTCGAAATGGTGAACTGCATTTAACTCTTCTAAACTCAGTGGAATGCACTGAGCACCCACTAGGCACGAGGCACCGGTGCTGCGCTGCACGTGTGTGTGCTCAGTCACTGAGCTGTGTCCAACTCTTTGCACTCCCATGGACTAGAGCCCAGAGACCAGGACAAATGAGATTCATCTCCTGGCTGGAGGAGCTTGCAATCAATATCCCACTAAATGGTTTTCATTTGATCTGTTATTCATAAAGAAACAAACAAACAAATGAAAAAACACATACAGGAAAAGCAAGACTGGGAGACAGCAGACTGCTCCAAGCTCGTACTCAAGTGGGAGATTATCTAATCAATGAGCTTTGCTTTTCAAACTATTAAGGTTTGTAAGTTGATACCAAAGAGATACACCTGCTCAAAGGGTGTTTGAAACTGCCCCCAAGCCATTTTCCTGGTGAACAAAGAAAATATTATTCCTTTACAGCCTTTCTTTTCTTTTGTTTTTAATGTAAGAAAACTTTAAACCAACTTCTACGTTGATGAATAACGGGGAAAACATTTGAATATTTGTTTGCTTATAGGATATACCATGAAAAGTGTATCTGACCTAAAATAATTCCATAAATGATCATTTCCTTCCCTTCATGGAAGCTAATTTCCTCTGCTTCGACCTGAGCCCCATGCAAATCCCTCACACAGTTCAACCCCTGGAGCCCTATATCCAAGGAGTAGATTTCACTTACATCATCTTCAAGACCAAGATATGGGGGAGAGAGTTGTATCAGCATGGCATTGACACTAGGAAAACTAAAAACTGGATATGTGGTGCAAGAAAAGCTTTTAACTCTGTTACAAACTTATTAGAGAAACTTAGGAGAAGTTAAAAAAAAATACACTTTTCTCTATTCCCTCCAAAATTCTCATATATAAACACATATGAATTATAGGAAAAACATTTTGTAAGCAACTGTTTAATATTATCTTATATAAATAAATCCGATTAGTAAAAAGTGTGTCATTCAAATCTATTGAAATAATTTAAATAAGAACTATGCATTATAAACCTATAAAGCTTAAACAATTATATATGCATTTTATATATGCACATATACATAAACATCATATAACATATGAAGAACAGTGTGTATATATACATATATAGTGAGGAAAATTTTAAGAATATATATGTTCATGTAAACCTGTTTATATAGTACTTCACACAGAGAAGTATTTCTAGGGAATGTAAACTAAATTACAAAAGGTGTACATCTTGCTATGTAAGAAGATTAAAAATATAGAATAATATTTTTTCTAATAAATAAATACACCTTCCTGAACCTCATTAGCTTTAAAATAAAAATATTAATTTGAAATCAGAAAAATAGCTGATGTAAAATATTATAACATTATGATACATACCTGGTTGGGAATTTCATTGCAAAGATAATGCATATGTATGTGACTTAAATGTATATATCTAAATTTATATATTTTTTCATTACCCTTCTCTCAATCACATATATATGTACATTTCTTGTCATAATTGGGAGGGAGGGGCTGAAAAGAATTTCTTGCCCCTAGATTTAATGTACACGGTCTCTGACTCACTCTTTTTTTCTCTTTTTTTTTTAAATTTTATTTTATTATTACTATTTTTTTCAATATTGTATTGGTTTTACCATACATCAATATGAATCTGGCATGGGTGTACACGTGTTCCCCATCCTGAACTCCCCTCCCACCTCCCTCCCCATACCATCTCTCTGGGTCATCCCAGTGCACCAGCCCCAAGCATCCTGTATCCTGCATCGAACCTAGACCGGCAATTCTTTTCTTACATGATATTATACATGTTTCAACGCCATTCTCCCAAATCATCCCACCCTCTCCCTCTCCCCACAGAGTCCAAAAGACTGTTCTATACATCTGTGTCTCTTTTGTACAGCCTTTATTTTCTTTCTTCCTTCATTTCCTCCTTCCTTCATTTCCTCCTTCCTTTTCCTCTTCTGTGCTCCAACCAATATGGCGGCCTCTTCCATAAAATCCTAGCATGCATGCTAAGTCACTTTAGTTATGTCTGACTCTGCAATTATATGGACCATAGCCCACCCTGGCTCCTCTGTCCATGGGATTCTCCAGACAAGAATACTGGATTGGGTTGCCATGCCTTCCTCCAGGGGATTTTCCCAACTCAGGGGTAGAACCCATGTCTCTTACGTCTCCTACATTGGCAGGTGAGTTCTTTACCACCTGGGAAGCCCACAACATCCTAGTCATAAGTCTAAAGCCCAAGGGTCCCTCCCAAGGGATGTGCAGATGTCAACCTTGAATCGAAATACACAGGAAAGAATGCCTTGAACTCAGCAGGAGACGAGACAGAAGATGCAGAGAGGACTGCAGTTTGGCTGAACATTTAAAGCAATTTTTATTGCTTTAAAATAAAGCAATAAAGCAAGCTTTATTCATGCCCATCCTGCCTGCTATTTGGGGCCAGTAGCGCATGGAACTGTCTGAAGGTGGCTCATTTGAATATCCAGGCAAATTGCATTAGACCAAGTGAACACCTGTGGCAGGTGTGCACAGCATCTGCCTTCCAGAGACTCAAAGTGTTTACACCCTTTAAGCAGGCAGCTCAACAGTCTACTTCACACCAGGTCAAGTGATGCTCCCTCATACATTATACAGCACAAATGTCTTACCACGGAATCCTTCATCTTCATGGGCAGAGGGTCTGAAGTTAACTCTTCTAGATTTTGATGTAAAAATTTATGAAGCAATTTGCACTGAATAAAGGACCTGAAAATGGAAAAACAAATACACAAGTTTTACTTTTCAAAATATGTGCCTTTAAAAAAAAAATGCAGAATCTCGGGCCCCACTCTAGACCTGAATCAGAATCTGCAGGGTAACACGATCCTCTGTTGATTCCCATCATATTAAAATTCAAGAAATACTGCTCTAGTCTAAAAAAAAGATATGCCTTTTTCAAAGTCTGAGGGAAACAGCTTCACCTTTGACCTCACACTCACAAAGGACAAAAGCCAGTGTTCTCTCCTTTAAATTATGAACACATAATGTAGAAAAAAAGGAGTGTGTGCAGGTGATCACAAAGACAATGGGTGGATTTTCAAATTCCATCCAGATTAAAGCTGTTCACAAGCAGGTATGGGTCCCAATGACCATCATGAGCTAGCTAAGCTCGCAGAGATTCTTTATTTCAGCCAGCCCTCAATGTGGTAAAATATTTGTTAAGAAAATCTGTGCAAATGTATTTAAATTTTCTGATTTTCCATGTCTTTCATCTTGCTGCACCTGACAGCCTAAACTTTTCATTTTCTGCTCCCCCAAAACACTTATATCTGCTTTTATAACTTAAGTCAGTATCTCCCTGTGTAGTTCCTCAGTCGTGTCCAAGTCTTTGTGACTCCATGAACTGTAGCCCACCAGGCTCTTCTGTCCATGGAATTCTTTAGGCAAGAATACTAGAGTGGGTGTGCCATTTTCTTCCCCAAGGGATCCTCCCTACCCAGGGATCGAATCTAGGTCTCTGCATCTCCTCTAAATGTGGTCAAATGAGATGGTTGATGCCTAACTGAATTGATTGACTGGTACCTGAAACTATGGCATCACCTGAAGGGTTTTCAGGTCCAAAGTGCATATTTATCAAGCACTTAAAAGATACAAAGAAAGGAAAGATTTGAAGGTATATTTTCTAGGGACTAAGGATTATTATTAAACACATTTTAAAACTTTGGCACAGACTTCACTTTAAATCCAGAGGGCACTGGCCATACTAAGAACACAAAGCAACAAAAACCAAACCTTTCCTTCCAGAGATGTGAGTCTAGTCTCCCCGGGGTAGACTTTATCCCCCTGGCATAAAGGCAGTGATGCCACTTCATGGACCCAGGGAGACTACTTGTCAAGGTTGGTGCTTCTCATACAACTCCCCAAGGGACGGTCAAAGACAGTGCCTGGGTACAAGAGGACATCCATCACTGGCTCTGTGAGTTTTACTCTAAAACCACCAGGGCCAAGGTTCAGTGTGTCCTTGAGCTTGACCTCTGGTTTTCATTCATTTCTGGTTAATCCTGGGTTTCTCTCACCATCACCCAGAGACCAGCAGTTTAACAGGGAAAGAGTTCGAGCACCCTGAGCGCTGGATGAGAGGGGGAGGCTGCAGGGCCAGTGGACAGCTCTGTGTGTGTGTGTGTGTGTGTGTGTGTTTGTGTGTGTGTGTTACTCACAGGAGCACAGAGGGGTCGCTGCTCTGCCTGCTCAGATGGTAGGAAAGCGCAACCAAGAGGCCACAGAAAGCTGAAAACAGTGCCGGGATGTGCTGCGTGCTCCAGGGTTCCTGAGCAAAAGATCAGAGAGCCAAGTCATTCCACGGCTGGGTGTGGAAGAGCAGGACTGATTCCAGAACATTCTTAGCCGGCCTCCCCAAGGTCCAGCTGGATAGACATGGTGCTCTGGGATCATTCCCACCAATGGACATGCAAGCACCTGATGGCTCCTGGAAATCTTGCCCATGAATGTACCAACATTGATTTTGAGGGGGCATTTCAAACAAATTGTACACATCTATAAGAATATATTAACTTCATCTTTTCTGAAATTAAGTACAGGATTTTTATAAGATGAAACATTAAGCACATGTTGCTGCTTTTGAATTCAATACAATACTTAATAACAACTATAAAGATTGTATTTATTAATATTTATGTAATCAATGGTTTAAAAGGGAGTGAGTGCATGTGAGCTCAGTCACTTCAGTCATGCCCAGTTCTTTGTGACCCTATGGACTGTAGCCCACCAGGCTCCTCTGTCCATGGGATTCTGCAAGCAAGAATACCAGAGTGGGTTGCCATGCCCTCCTCCAGGGGATCTTCCCAACCCAGGGATTAAATCCACGTCCCCTGTGGATGTGTCAATATGGCATAAGAAACCAAATAAACTAGGACTGAGGCTCAGTGAAGAGAAAAACGGCTCAAAAGAAAAACAGCAAGATACTTCACAATTAATTGAATATCAGCCCGGATGCCAATAACCGAGGCACTGCACCCAGGGTAAAGAAGAAACACAGGGAATATGTGTTCCCATTGTGAGCGGTACAGTGATCTGGGACTGAGGTCTCCTTCCTGATAGAAGCATCATGTCTTTTACACAAGGAAGAAAACCTCTGTATATTCAGCCTTTCAACCTCCATCAAGAGAATCTGCCGATGGCTTCTGAAAGCTGGACCGAAGAAAGGACTCCAAGACTTCTCCCTTAAGCTTTTGATCCCTTAACTCACCGAGTGCCTTATTTGATAAGGACAAATTGTTCACTTTGCTTAAAATCAAAAATACAAGTGACTGAGTCAAGTGTGCTCAGATTATACTTGTAACCACTCAGATGGGCTGAAGGAGTTAATGTTATACCGAGTACAGAGAAGGTTTCATTTTCACAGGTCTCTGCCTCCTAGACACTAAAATGCATCCCTTCTGTCTCTGCCCCAGTGAAGGTCCAGGACCTGGAGAGCAGCATCTAGAAGGAACTGAAGGGACCCAGCCTCTCGGGGGCTGCAGAGCTTTAGCGGAGCAGGCAGGAGGCAAGGCCGGCCGCTGACACATGTCCAGGTGTCCAGTCTCCACCAAGGGCTCCTCCAAGCTCTCAGATCAGTAATCTCAGGGCTAGCGCAGAGAGTCTCTGGGGTCCTGAAGGCTCCAAAGCTTCACCTGTCATTTTCCTGATTCTTCCCACCAATTTTGCCAATGAATTCCAGAGCAGTTAGAAAAGCATTCTCTGCCTTCCTCTTCTCTTCCCTTTGGAGTCAGCAAAGTGCCCTCTCAGCCCCCTTTCCCACGCCCAGGGACAGGTGTCGTTCCTTCTTTCTCGGGCTGACCTGCTCTTCATGCCCACGAAGTCCTCCTCTTAGTCCACACACATCCTTGACATGGAGGACAGACATCCTCTCTTTTTAAAATTTATTTATTTATTTATTTTAATTGGAGACTAATTACTTTACAATATTGTAGTGGTTTTTGCCATACATTGACATGAGTCAGCCATGGGTGTACATGTGTTCCCCATCCTGAACCCCCCTCCCACCTCCCTCCCCATCCTATCCCTCAGGGTCATCTCAGTGCACTTGCAGTGAGCACCCTGTTTCACACATCGAACCTGGACTGACAATGTATTTCACATATGGTAATATACACGTTTCAGTGCCATTCTCCCAAATCATCCCACCCTCGCCTTCTCCCACAGAGTTCATAAGTCTTTTCTTTTGTCTCTTTTGCTGTTTCACACATAGGGTCATTGTTACCATCTTTCTAAATTCCATATATATCCATTAATATACTGTATTGGTGTTTTTCTTTCCAACTTACTTTGCTCTGTATAATAGGCTCCAGTTTCATTCACCTCATTAGAACTGAATCAAATGCATTCTGTTTAATGGCTAAGTAATATTCCTTTGTGTATATATACCACAGCTTTCTTATCCATTCATCTGCTGATGGACATCTAGGTTGCTTCCATGTCCTGGC
>SJXQ01007042.1:0-84445 GCA_006408695.1 Aepyceros melampus
GTATGGGCATGAAAGGATTTTATTTCAACTATTGTATAGGAGGAAACTGGAATACAAAACTGGTGTTATTGAGTTCTTCTAAAATATTATATGAACTTTTAAGTGTCCAAAAATGTATACCTTCCTAAAAACTAAACATAAAATCCACTAAAACTAAATACATAACTCAGTGAGAGGAACAGAACTATTGGAAAAGATGAAGTTTTCTTATTACTAGATAAGATCCTAGAATTCTAGTGACTAGTTTCAAAAATTAAGACACCATGAGTTAATGGTTCAGAAATAGAATGGGCCACTTCAGGGATGGTGACTCAATAAGAATGTTTAGAAAAAGTCTTTTTCAACTTCTAGATTCTACCCTATTCATTAGCATGACCTGAACAAGCATTTCCCTGGGCCCCCCATCAATCTTCCACAAAATAAAAGGATTGGACCGAAAGATCACTAAAGCCCCTTCTAATAATGTTCCCTGATTATTACTTTATTAAATTTAAATTACAAAAATTAATGGCAAATGGTAATTTCTCTCCCCAAATAGGCATGCTCTTCCTAAAAAGCACTGTGCACAAGGGTTTTTCCCTTCAAGGTTATGTTCTAATACTTTTCCGTTACAAATGATGCATATGGTCAAAATCTACAAATATATTTGACCTTCTTTTCTAATTTTTGGGCTTTCCTTATAGCTCAGTTGGTAAAGAATCTGCCTGCATTGCAGGAGACCCGGGTTCAATTCCTAGATTGGAAAGATCAGCTAGAGAAAGGATAGGCTATGCACTCCTATATTCTTGGGCTTCCCTTGTGGCTCAGCTGGTAAAAAAAAAAATCTGTCTGTAAAGTGGGAGACCTGGGTTTGATACCTGAGTTGGGAAGATCCCCTGGAGAAGGGAAAGGGTCCCACTCCAGTATTCTGGCCTGGAGAATTCCATGTACTATACAGTCAATGGGGTCCTAAAGAGTCAGTCACAACTTTTGCTTTCACTTTTTTCTGATTTTTATTGATATTTTCTACAAACTTCATGTATTTATCTTGAGCACAAATGTTATATCCCCTTACTTGTTGCTCCCCTTACTTGTAGCGTTTAAATACCTTTGGTGTCCAACTTGGCTGAACTATTTTCCAGTTCAGAACATCCTGTGGGGAAAGCAGAGTGGGCTACTCCCTAAATTGTGCACTGTGATTTCTAGCAGATGGACAATTGTCTCCTTAGTTTCTAATGTCTCTCACTTGTTTACCAATTCCAGAAAAATTCTTTACAAAAACTGAGATAACATTGAACAAAAAGCAGGAAACATGTTTGACTTTATAACCAACAGAAAGTTCATTGTGTAAATAAAATCCTTTAAAACTGTGAATTATAATCATAATAGATTTTTAAGTATAGTAAAGTATAATAATAATTTTAACCATTAAATATGACATGAACAGCAATGAAAACAAATAGCAAAGAGGGGGCAGAAAGGACATCTGTGTAATGGGGGAGTTTGTGGAAATAAGCAAGATATACATGCTGACAGTCCTAAAGATAATCTTTGATTAAGAAATCCAATTGACTAGGGGACTAGATAGACAAGTAACTAAATAGATAGGATCTCCTAGGCAAAATGGTAAATTTATACTATATATCATGTTGTACCATATTTCATTAATTGGATAACAGTTGGAACTGTGGAGCCCTTTCCTTGGACTTTAGAAATGACAATATACTACTTAAACAGTAGCCCATCCTGCCTTTCCCAAAAGATGTTCTGAATAAGAAAACAGGGTCAAGTTAGATACAAAATACACTTAAATGCTAAAATAAGCAATAAGAAAGGAGACAGATAAATAGATATATGTATATACATGTCTTTTATTTATATGTACATATTTCACAAAGATAATATTTATGATTACCTGTCGGAGGCCAGCGTGAGATAAACAGGGTCAAGTTAGATACAAAATACACTTAAATGCTAAAATAAGCAATAAGAAAGGAGACAGATAAATAGATATATGTATATACATGTCTTTTATTTATATGTACATATTTCACAAAGATAATATTTATGATTACCTGTCGGAGGCCAGCGTGAGAAATCCCACCCGTGACAGAGTCACGAGGCATACTCAGATGGCAGAGCAATCTGAGTCATCGGATTTCTCCCTGGTTTTTCCTTAGCATGTGCCCCAATAATAAAAATTTGTGTTGTATTTGTCTGTTTCTCTACTGTTCTCTGCTAGTTTCTTGGAAAGAGTTAATTCAGAGCTTTAGTTTCCTGCATTTGAAAGGAGTGTTGCAGCCCTACCCGCCTTTGATAATGCTTTAGCCTGCCTACACAGGTTCTCCTGACCTTTTACAAGCTTGTGATTGCTCGCAACCCCCAGCTGTGAGGGGCAAAAGGGCCTTGAAGTGTTTTAAAGTTACAAACCTCTTCTAAGGATAAATTTCACTGTTGCCTCAATGACGCTGCCAGACCTCCTTATCTGCACCTGGAAGTTTCTGCTATACAAATAATACTTGGGAATAGATATGTAGTAGTTTTTTGATGTTAGCAACACTAGGCTTTTGAGTTAATTGTTTCTCTTATAAATCATTTTTGCTGTGTCCTTGCTATGTAAGAATGCAACTTTGTTTAGTGCCTCCTGAGAATGGCGCCAGACCTTGGAAGAAATAACACTTATCAGAAAAGAGCTGTAAATTGTCAAATTGGCCTTTTGGCTGGAAGATGATGTAAGACATGTGTATACAGTTAGGTATGCAGAGACTAAGCCTGCTCTCGATAAGAGTCAGGGCTGCTGTCATTGCCAAAATTTGTGAAACTCATTGATTTTCATTGTATAAAAAGGACATGTGAAAAATAAAGTTTGGAGCCGGAGCCGGTTTCCTCGGGAACAGTTCTCTTTGAGCAGTTTTTCAGGACCAGCTTATCTCAGACCAGCTTCACGGACCAGTTTCTCAAATGACTCGCTTTCCTGAGCTGCTTCTTTAAGGATATCTGGCTCCCCCCATGTCTCTCTGTCTCTTTCCTCTTGTACTTTAATTCCAGGCTGAATTCCCATCTGGAGCGGGAGGCAAACCACGTCTACTTATTTGCCCTGGCTATAAGTTCCATGAGACAAGAGGGCCCATGGTGGGGTCCCCTTTAGAGACTCAAGTGGATGCCGGTGGCCCACGGAGATGGTGCAAACCTCTTGTCTTGAGGTTTTATTAGCTTTCCCCGTAAACCAAGTTATTCAGCCTTCTATTTTTCTGCTAATTTCCTACTATCCTATCCTGTCCTGAGCTATCCTGTCCTGTCCTATCTCGCCCGCTCTGTCCCTGCTTTGAATATCCCTGGATCTCCCGGGGCAGGACCCCGGCAATTACCTATTATATGCAACAGAGAAGGGATGGCACCCCATTCCAGTACTCTTGCCTCGAAAATCCTATGGATGGAGGAGCCTGGTGGGCTGCAGCCCATGCGTGGCAAAGAGTCGGACACAGCTGAGCGACTTCACTTTCACTTTTCACTTTCATGCACTGGAGAAGGAAATGGCAACCCACTCCAGTGTTTTTGCCTGGAGAATCCCAGGGACAGGGGAGCCTAGTGGGCTGCCGTCTATGGGGTCACACAGAGTCAGACACGACTGAAGCGACTACTATTCTCGACCCTGTGGGGTAGAGCAGTAAACAAAACAGAGAGGTTGTATTTTATTATATTAACTGTATTTACTGTATTATATTCTAGTGGGAGTGTAACGTTACACTAGATTTTACTGACCATAGCCCCTGGAACAGTGATAAGCACACAGGATATGCTGATATATTCTGATTCTATTATGGAACTTTACCTGTGTCAGGGTTCAGTGAGGGGAGCAGAGTTTTCTGAGTATTATGGAAGAAGAGGCATCATGCTGCTGCTGCTGCTGAGTCACTTCAGTCGTGTCCGACTCTGTGTGACCCCATAGACGGCAGCCCACCAGGCTCCCCCGTCCCTAGGATTCTCCAGGCAAGAACATTGGAGTGGGTTGCCATTTCCTTCTCCAATGCATGAAAGAGAAAAGTGAAAGGGAAGTCGCACAGTCGTGTCCAACCCTTCGCGACCCCATAGACTGCAGCAGACCAGGCTCCTCTGTCCATGGGATTTTCCAGGCAAGAATACTAGAGTGGGATGCCATTGCCTTCTCCGAAGAGGCATCATAGAATTGACCTAATACCATTGTGAGATGCTGGGGAAATGAAGGTCTCATGGTGGATTTGGACTCACTCAACATTTAGTCTGAGATACCAGACTCCTAGCTAAGAAGGGGAGCTGACTAGAAGCTATTGCTTTTGTGCAGCTATTGCCTCTGTCTTCCAACAACACAAGAGAAGACTCTACACATGGACATCACCAGATAGTCAACACCGAAATCAGATTGATTATGTTCTTGTTTTATGAAGACCTACAAGACCTTTTAGAACTAACACCCAAAAAAGATGTCCTTTTCATTATAGGGGACTGGAATGCAAAAGTAGGAAGTCAAGAAACACCTAGAGTAACAGGCAAATTTGGCCTTGGAATGTGGAATGAAGCAGGCCAAATAATAGAGTTTTGCCAAGAAAATGCACTGGTCATAGCAAACACCCTCTTCCAACAACACAAGAGAAGACTCTACACATGGACATCACCAGATGGTCAACACCAAAATCAGATTGATTATATTCTTTGCAGCCAAAGATGGAGAAGCTCTATACAGTCAACAAAGACAAGACCGGGAGCTGACTGTGGCTCAGATCATGAACTCCTGATTGCCAAATTCAGACTTAAGTTGAAGAAAGTGGGCAACACCACTAGACCATTCAGGTATGACCTAAATCAAATCCCAGTTAATAGTCTCCTGCATATAAAAGGAGTGTCTCAGCTCAAACCCCTCTGATGGCTCTCTAACTTGCCTGACAGGTTTACCTCGACTTCTACAACTACGGATGTGATTGTTTACAGCCTCCCAACCATGAGAGGCATAGGAAGCTTAAAACATCTTAAAGATATAGAGGCTTTTAAAGAACTAAGAATTATTTTGGTGAAGGGTTTCATTGTTGAGTTAATGATTGCCACCAGGCCACCATATCCTTTATCTTTTAGGCACCTGGGAGGATATTAATCAATGTAATTGGGATGCAGAAATAGGAATATAGTAGTTTTGATGTTAGTAATACTAGACTTTTGAGTTAATGAATTTTCTGTTATAAATCACTGTACTCCTCTTTCTTTGTTATAAATTGTTATATCCTTGCTGTGTAAGAATGTAACTTTATTTAGTGCTTTCTGAGAGTGGCACCAGACTTTGGAAAGAACAACACTTTTAGGGCAAATAAGTTTTGTGGTTGACAGACCCTTATCAGAAAAGGGACATAAAATGCTAATAGGCCTCCTGGCCAGAAGATGATGTAAATCACCTAAGACCTGTGTATACGGATAGGTATGCAGAGAGAAAACCTGGTCTTGATAAGGGTCAGGGCTGCTGACTCTGCATGACTTTGTATTTTCCATTATTCTCTATGTACAGCTTAAGGTATATAAGCCCCCTGGAAAAATAAAATTTGGGGCCTCGCCTCATCATTCCTTGGCTCCCCATGTCAATTATCTTTTTCTTTCTTTCTCTCTCTTACTCTCTTTTTCAGGCTGATCCCTTGGAGTGCAGGGGCTTGCTGTGTTCACTTCTCTGCCCGGGCTTCTAAGACACACACAAGAGGGAGCCCAAGGCAGGGCACCCTCCACTATTCAAGTGGGCGCCTGTGGCCTATGTGAACGGTGTAAGTCCCTTGTCTTAGGACTTTATTGGCTTTCTGTGTAAATAAAGGAATATCAGTCTCTTTCTCTCCTCTATTTTCTAAACTGCAACATTCTTTCTTATCTCTCTCTGTATCTTTAAATAAATCCTTATCTCCTATATCTCTAAATGAATAAATCTCTCATCGTCAACTCCGTCCACGCTTTGGATACCCTGGATCCAACGAGGGCTGGTCCTTGGTACTCTTTCACATTCATCAAGGGTATCTAGTTCCTCTTTGCTTTCTGCCATCTGGGTGGTGTCATCTACATACTAGAGATTGTTGATATTTCTTCCAGCAATCTTGATTCCAGCTTGTTCTTCATCCAGCCCAGCATTTCTCATGATGTACCTTGCATATAATTTAAATAAACAGGGTGACAATATACAGTCTTGATGTTCTCCTTTCTCAATTTCAAATCAGTCTGTAGTTCCATGTCCAGTTCTAATTGTTGCTTTTTGACCTGCACACAGGTTTCTCAGGAGGCAAGTAAAGTGGCCGGTATTCCCAGCTCTTTAAGAAGTTCTCACAGGTGTTGAACTATAGATTTCTGTTAACAATAATATATCAACTATGGCTCATTAATTATAACAAGTATAGCACAAAAAAGCAAGATGTCAATAACAGGTGAAACTGTTGGAGCCAGCAAAGTGTATGGAAACTTACTGTACTTTCTGGTCAATCTTTTTTTATAAACCTAAAACTGTAAAAAAATAAAACCCATTAATTTTTTAAAAAAGATGATGCTGACCACTGTGAATAAAATGAATTGGAGTAAAGCTAGAGTATAAGTAGGAATCCAATCAAGAGAATTCTGCAATCATCAAGTCAGGAGATAATGGCAGATTGCACTAGGGTGGATATGAATTAAAAGCCAGAATCAATATACATTTAAGAAATGGTATGAGAATTGGTGATGATTTGAATATATGTAAAGAAAGAGGGAGATATATAGATAAGCAACCTATAAATTTGGGGCTAATAGAAAACAGGTAAAATTCCACAGTACAGATTTTGAGGAACAGATACTTTTTGAAGCCAACAGGATGGGTCCATGGCAAGAAGAGATTTATTAAAGACAGCATAAAAGGTTCAACAATAACTGTATAAAGAAAGCAATATAGTAATATTTTATATCTTAGAATCATTTTGATATTTCCATCCTGTCTTAGTCAACTCAGGTTGCTCTAACAAAACACCATAGACTGGGCAGCTTAAATAATAGACATTTATTTCTTAAAGTTTCTGAGGCTGAGAAATCAAAAATCAAGTTGCTGACAAATTTGATTCGTGGTGAGAACTCTCTTTCTGGCTAGTAGAAGGCTGCCTTTTCACTTAGTTCTCACAAGGCAAAGAGAAAGAGCTCTGGTCTCTTTAGGACACTAATGCCATTGTGAGGATCATACCCTCTTGACCTCATCTAAATATAATTACTTTCCGAATGCCCCACCTCCAAATACAATCACATTAAGGGCTAAGGCATCAACACATGAGTTCTGAGGGGAGATAAACAGTTAGTCTGTAACATTCTTCTAGCCCTAAACCACAACTACATTATTTTATAACACCAGTTTAACTCCATACAAATTAAGTGTGCATGTAGTACTTGTATAAGAATATACAAGTAAAACAATATTTGGGATTTAAAAGCAATTAGTTATTTTAGATAATTTAAATATTCAAGACTTTGAAATAAAACTTCTTTTGTCAAAGAAAGGAATGTCAATGTCAACAGATGTTGTTTACAACATTTGTAAGTTCATCCTGTCCCTTCCTCCACCAAAAAAGGTAAGCTCCTGAGCAAGGATTCATGCATCCAAAACACATTTTATTCTCCAATTCTCATCAGCATAGTCTGAAAACTTTTAGCAAGAATATACAGAAGTCTAAATTTTTAATGTATCACATTAGGGAGAATAAAGTAACCAAGATCCAGATAGTTTTGGACTTTATAGTCTACAGTCAACACCTTAAATTTCATCTGGAACCAGACCAGATGACAGAACACTGATGCAATATCCAATGGAAACATTATCACAGCTTGATTATGGAATAATATGCTGCATTTCTCATATTGCTTTCATTAAAATAACATCATATCCACAAAACTTTTGAACAGACCACTCTGGGGAAAATAGTCCAAAATTATCATCTTATTAAAATATAAGTTCTGCTTTGGTCGCTTTTTCTTATTGTCTTTCAAGTTCCAAACTATGTCGAATGGCCAGGGGAATACAGAATATGTCTGATATAGAACAGGCTTGGCCATTCCTGTTACACACAGGGCCAGGAGTGTATTTTCTACATTTCTTCAAAACAGAAACTCTTCGCCCAGTACCTGGTCCACCCTAACACCAGGGTATCAGCTTCCCAGTTAGGGTGGAAACAAACATTTCACATTTAAGGCCTACCCACCTCATTCACTGTAAGTCTGCCTTTAAAAAAAAATTTTTTTTCTCTTTCTGTCACAGAGTCTCGGAGAGTTTGTCACCTTAATGTCATGATTTGTCATGACCTCAGCACTAAGATCATGGCATCTGGTCCCATCACTTCATGGCAAGTAGATGGGGAAACAGTGGAAACAGTGGCAGACTTAATTTTTCTGGGCTCCAAAATCACTGCAGATGGTGACTGCAGCCATGAAATTAAAAGATACTTACTCCTCGGAAGGAAGTTATGACCAACCTAGATAGCATATTCAAAAGCAGAGACGTTACTTTGCCAACAAAGGTCTGACTAGTCAAGGCTATGTTTCTTCCAGTGGTCATGTATGGATGTGAGTTAGAATGTAAAGAAAGCTAAGTGCTGAAGAACTGATGCTTTTGAACTATGGTGTTGGAGAAGACTCTTGAGAGTCCCTTGGACTACAAGGAGATCCAACCAGTCCATCCTAAAGGAGATCAGTCCTGTGTGTCCATTGGAAAGACTGATGCTAAAGCTGAAACTTCAATACTTTGGCCACCTTACACGAAGAGTTGACTCATTGGAAAAGACTCTGATGCTGGGAGGGATTGGGGCCAGGAGGAAAAGGGGACGTTAGAGGATGAGATGGCTGGATGGCATCACTGACTCGATGGACATAAGTTTGGGTAAATTCTGGGAGTTGGTGATGGACAGGAAGGCTTGGCGTGCTGCGATTCATGGGTAGCAAAGAGTCAGACATGACTGAGAGACTGAACTGAAACTGGAACTGGAACAGCTTGTGTTCACTGACAGGACCTTGTGAGAACATGAGCTGGGAGAAATAGATGTAACCAAAGGAAAGTGAAAAATAAAACTATATATATATATATATATATATATATATATATTGTTTGTTTGTTTGTTTGTTTGTTTAAGAAGAGGATATTCAGGAGTTCCCCTCAACCTCTCCTTTCCCCAAAATTGCATACACTGTCTGACAACTGTTCACAAACTCCATTCTTTCAACATTCGCAGGATCAAGATGATTTTAGAATACAGGGTAAAGTTAAGGCTGTAAGAGGTCACTCATCTCCACAAGAGAAGAGAAGAGAAGAGATGCACCTCCCCTTCCTTGTCGGATAACCCATTGGAAATGAAGACTTTTACGTCAAACTGGGATTTTCTCCATTCTTTCTTGTACAAATGTATGAAGGCTTCTACCTGCTAAGATGAGTCACGAAGGCAGCACATGAATTTTTCTTCCCTGGAGACCTTTACAGAAGATAAATATCAAACTGTCTTTGAAGGACGGAATGAAGTCCTGACCACATCTTGAGGAATGAGGTAAACACCTCTGCTGTCCCTAGTGCCTTATGAGAGAGGAATAAAGACCAAAAAAAAAAAAAGAGTAGAAATGCTCACAATATAAAACAATCCCTTTTAAACACTAACTCTTTATTTCCAATGCAGTCATTTCTCTTCTTGAAATATAACCCTCTGTCACCCTGACATTAAAAGTCGAAGTAGTCCCAATTCTCTCCAGTTGGGCTACACAATTAGTTGAGTAATATGAAGAATATCAGTTTAGCATAATGAACCATAAAAAACTCACATCAACAATAAATTAGAAGACATAGCTGTCTTTCATAACTGAGTTATACCCAACCTTGTAGGGTCCAGAAATTAATTCAGGGTAAATAGAATGCTTATTGAAAGTACTAGGATATCTGATATATTCTGAGTTAGAAAGGATCTAAGGGAAAGTATGCTCTCTTTAGAATTCCAAGTATTAAGAATTGATTGGTCTTAAAATAGCAACAAGATGACCAATGTCTGGTACATAGTAACAGAATGTTGAATAAATGCACTAAGGGTAAAATCTTGTTTCTTCTGTATTTTCAGTCTTTTTGAAACGATTTGTTCTTTCCCCTCACAGTATGCTCAGACCTCTCTCTCCTTCAGGTATGAAATGTGAATTAATATATCTTTGTTTTCTTTTTTATTCATAGTTTAATCACCTATGTCTATAATCCTATTGACTTAATTTATACATCTGAAGTTTTTTTTTATCTTTTGGTAATTCCTGAGATTGGTATAAATGTCAATAGACCTTCCCAATCACTGTTGAAATGCAGTTTTTAGAGTTCAGCAAAAGCATTAATTTTCTTCTCTTACATTACCATCTTCCTCATCTCAACTAGAAACTGCAAGGCTACAGAACAAGCTGGATTAGCCCCAGAACCTCAATGATAATTTCTAAACATTCATACATAAGTCTATTCAATGTGCCAGAACCTCAATGACAATTTCTAAATATTCATGCATAATAAATCTATTCAATGACTGGTACTTTATCACTTCAAGAATTCTTGTAACACTCTGCATGTAATAAAAGGTATAAACAGAGATGTTCCTGCTATTAGATATGCAGGGCTATAATCTCAATATCTGCCTCTTAGGCAAGTTCCAGCAACCTGACTCCTACATGCACAGCAGTGGAAAGAAGAGTGTTACTAGATATTCCCTTAATTCAGTTATTGGGGAAGATGGTCACTGAAAAGATGGAAAGAGGGCACATTTTAGGGACTTCCTGTGTCTCTAAGATTCCGATGGTGAAAAAACGAGGAATGCTGTGAAATCTGGGGCATCTATTAGTAAACGACAGCCTGTAACAAAAAAATATTTCCAATGACTCAACATGTCTTATGAGATTTCATTTTAAAAGCTGATTTTATTTTGAAAAACTAACATAAAGCCATCAAAGACCATTACTTCTAGAGCAGTTCTTCAGATATAGCCTTAAAACTAAATACCCAACAAATCATTAATTTTTATTTCCTCTCACTTATAACTAATAGAGAATACAGTTCTCACTTTCTTCTAAGATTGTCATGAATAAACCAAAGATATTATTTTGCAAATATTTTTACCTCATCTAAATGTCCAACTAACAACAGGAACTGAAACTATGAAAACAACCACTCTGTAACTGGCACCCTGCTTGTGGCTTCTGTCAACCATTAATACTTAAAGTTACTTTTAGGTAAATTTTTTGTTTGTTTTTTTTCAGCTTAGTTTCTTTCTTAAAATGTGCAAAGGACCAAATAATTCATTAGAATCTGCCTACAAATATGTTTCATGAAATTACATCATTAAAATAGAAAATAATTCAAAGACTAAAAATAACAAAATAACAGATAGAAACCATGTTTTGTATTTAGAAGACATTTTATGGCAGGGGTCCCTAACTTCTGGGATCTAACCTCTGATGAACTGAGGTGGAGCTGATGCAATAATAACAGAATAAAGTGCACAATAAATGTAATGCTTCTGAATCATCGCGAAACCATCTAAAACCCTGGTTCATGGAAAAACTTTCTTCCATGAGATCAGTCCTCGGTGCTGATAAGGTTGGGCACTGCTGTTTTATGGCATATTTTGTCTTTCTTTCTCAAAGTTTTCCAAAGCCTCTTATTCTAACAATTTTCTCTCACCAATCCAAAGTTCCCCTTTACAGATAAAATATAAAACAGTATTTATATGTGTCTAAAATAGTAATTTATGACTTGAAAACCCTAGATTCAGTTTAAACAGCAGCAACTGTAATTATATCTTGCTTTTAACATTGCTTTACTGATATGATGCTATTCAAGCTTTTTAAGAACCAACATAGTAACAACTTGTTCATTCAAAAAAATCAAGAAAAGTAAGATTATACTCAAATGAACATAAACTCATGTCCTGTTCACAGAAATGCTCTCAAAGCCTTGGATGTTTCCTGAAATGTTAAATATTTTGTGGGCACAGAATGCCCTTCTCTCAGCGGCTCCTCACTATGGACCCTGGGTCTGTTCATCCTGTAACGCCTCTGCGCCCTCTGAGGGTAACTTTAGGATCTGCTTTGTTGGGAGCAACTTATTCAAGGCAGTTCAACGGTTTCTTCATCTTATAAATTTAATTTTTTATTAGAATAATGACATTTACACACTTTGCACCTTTAAATCTGTAATTTCATAATCCCAAATATTAATTGAAGCTCACACTTCTTGACACTGTTGAGAAAACAGAAGTATATGGAATTGAGGTTACTAGGATAATAATTAGGAAATACTCCATATTTTCCAATTATGTCTGGCAGATTGACAAGCTAATAAGAATTTAAGATTCTGCCACCCAGCACAAAGCAATTCAATAGTAATGCCATCATTAGATATCACAGTCTATTTTCTGATACTGGCATGATGAAATCAACTTAGAATCTGTTTGGTCCTGTTTATATAAAGCATGGATATGGCTTCTAACTTTGTACAATATCCTAAAAAGAACAGTATAAATGCAGCTGTCCTTCATCAAGAAGTTGCAATAGCAAAATTAAGCATACACACACACACTTTATAACTCAACTGACTCATGTCATCTTGGAAACATTAAATTCCTCTTAGAGTTCATTTTAAAAAAAGAAACCCTAAGTATCAATTGTTACCTTTCTATTATATTTAATTTGATAACCATAATAAAAACAAAGACTGATTGCTACTTTCCTAACTTAAAATCCTCTCTTTCTACTATAGTTTCCTGTTTAGAAAACATTTAGGGAAAATGTGTAAACCTTTAATGGCAAATTTTACTTTTGAATTCATGCTGCAGACAATTCATTTCTGCCTTTTAAGCTCAGTTTAAGCCAGTGATATGGATATCTGCTTTGTGGTAAAAAGAAATAACTGCTCAAACTGTACATATGGCAAAGGAACTAGTCTTTATAAAGTGTTTCTAAGAAGAACTGTTGCACTGCCATACATTTTTTTTCTTTCCAGGGTAACAGCTACACGTAAGATGTTTTCAATTTGAAGAGAAGAATCACTTGAGTAACTCTGGGTTTAAAATTCCAGACATATTACATTCACATTTTTATCAGGAAAGTACATCAGAACCTATACATATATTTATAAATCGATATCTTTGGTCTCAAACTACAACTCCTGTTATTAAAAGACACAAAAGAGTACTAACCCAAAGGGCAAGAAATCCTGTGACTGAGTAGCAGTTAAGAAGACAGAAGATACAGTTTCACCACTAAAGTCAGAAATCACACAGGATGATGCGCCAAATACGTAAAGCTTCTATCAATCCCCAAATTACAAATGAAGTTTAAAATAAATTTTGGGCGGTCCATTCAAAAAATATAATTATCGCTCACAGTAGGTAACAGTCTTTACAAAGACTGCCAATGCCTGTGAGATATTAATCTATAGGTTTCCCATGTGTAATTCACTGTATCAGCTGTGCTGACAGCAAACACATGCCTCACAACATTAAACGTATTGCCAGTTGTAAAAATGCTTTTTATTTACAAATATACTTTCGAAGAATCTAAAAACCCATGTCATCACTCTTACAATGCAATCACGTATGTAGTCTGAAACACACTGCTCATATTTCGTAAATGTTGAAAAACATGCTATGAAATTGCCAAGTGAATACTACTACCACCTTCTCTTGTATGCACTCTTCCACAACAACAATCACGGACAACTGGAATCTACTTTCCAAGCATGTCTGTCTGTTTAAAAACCGCACATGCTTTGTTAGTGGGCATTGCACTTGTGTCCGACAAAAGTCTGTTAATTTAATTGTATATTCAAAGATACAAAACAGTTAAATCCACTGGCATCAACAACCATCCAGGAAACCAATAATGAGAGTTGTTTGAAAGCAGAGTAACCCAGAGGTCTTAAAGTACTTAACATAAAATTCCAGGCCCTTCAATATCAGCCACAGGATACTACTCATTTCTTCAGCATTACATCTTTTCATATTTCAGTGATTACACATTTAGTTCCCTTTATCAGAAAAATTTCCTTTCTTAAAGCTCTAATTCTAAAGATACCTACACCTCAATGTTCCTTCATGGGAAATAGATGGGGAAACAGTGGAAACAGTATCAGAGTTCATTTTGGGGGGCTCCAAAATCACTGCAGATGGTGACTGCAGCCATGAAATTAAAAGATGCTTACTCCTTGGAAGAAAAGTTATGGCCAACCTAGATAGCATATTCAAAAGCAGAGACACTACTTTGCCAGCAAAGGTCCATCTAGTCAAGGCTATGGTTTTTCCTGTGGTCAGGTATGGATGTGAGAGTTGGACTGTGAAGAAAGCTGAGTGCCGAAGAATTGATGCTTTTGAACTGTGGTGTTGGAGAAGACTCTTGAGAGTCCCTTGGACTGCAAGGATATCCAACCAGTCCATTCTAAAGGAGATCAGTCCTGGGTGTACTTTGGAAGGAATGATGCTAACATTGAAACTCCAGTACTTTGGCCACCTCATGCAAAGAGTTGACTCATTGGAAAAGACTCTGATGTTTGGAGGGATTGGGGGCAGGAGGAAAAGGGGGCAACAGAGGATGAGATGGCTGGGTGGCATCACTGACTTGATGGACATGCGTTTGAGTGAACTCCAGGAGTTGGTGATGGACAGGGAGGCTTGGCGTGCTGTGATTCATGGGGTCACAAAGAGTCAGACACGACTGATCAACTGAACTGAACTGAGCAATGTTCATACCGGCACTATGTACAATGACCAAGACATGAAAGCAACCTAAATGTGCAAAAACTGATGAGTGGATAAAGATGTGATACATATACACAATGGAATATTACTCAGCCACAAAAAAGAATAAAACAACACCATTTACAGCAACCTGGGTGGACCTAGAGATTACCATACCAAATGAAGTAAATCACAGAGAAAATGACAAATATCACTTATATATACACAATCTAAAATACACTAATTATTTACAGAACAGAAATAGACCCACAGACATACAAAACAAACTTATGATCACCAAAGGAGAAAAGGAGAGGAGGGATAAATTAGGAGCTTGGAATTCACAGATTAAAAACTACTATATACAAAATAGATAAATAATAAGGTCTTACTTGATGAAAGTGAAAGAGGAGAGTGAAAAAGTTGGCTTAAAGCTCAATATTCAGAAAACAAAGATCATGGCATCTGGTCCCCTCATTTCATGACAAATAGATGGGGAAAGAGGGGAAACAGTGGCAGACTTTATTTTTGTGGGCTCCAAAATCACTGCAGATGGTGATTGCAGCCATGAAATTAAAAGATGCTTACTCCTTGAAAGGAAAGTTATAACTAACCTAGACAGCATATTAAAAAGCAGAGACACTACTTTGCCAACAAAGGTCTGACTAGTCAAGGCTATGGTTTTTCCAGTGGTCATGTATGGATGTGAGAGTTGGACTGTGAGGAAAGCTGAGTGTTGAAGAATTGATGCTTTTGAACTATGGTGTTGGAGAAGACTCTTGAGAGTCCCTTGGACTGCAAGGAGATCCAACCAGTCCATCCTAAAGGAGATCAGTCCTGGGTGTTCATTGGAAGGAATGATGCTAAAGCTGAAACTCCAATACTTTGGCCACCTCATGCAAAGTGTTGACGACTCATTGGAAAAGACTCTGATGCTGGGAGGGATTGGGGCCAGGAGAAGAAAGGGACGACAGAGGATGAGATGGTTGGAAGGCATCACCAACTCGATGGACATGAGTTTGGGTGAACTCCGGGAGTTGGTGATGGACAGGGAGGCCTGGCGTGCTGCGATTCATGGGGTCGCAAAGAGTCGGACATGACTGAGCGACTGAACTGAACTGACTGACTGTATAGGACACAGGTTCCCTGTTCATGATAACCTATAATAGAAAAATATGAAAGACAATATATATACATAAGTGAATCGCTTTGCTGTACAACAGAAACTAATAACATAGTAAGTCAACAATACTTCAATTTAAAAAAAGAAATAACCCTCTCTTACTGTGGAACATCATTCTATATGGGAATTTACCATATAATAACATAAAATATTTGACTGTCTCTCCCGACTGACCACTATTTGAATTCCCTGAAGACAGGAACTGACTTGATTCACTTTTTTTCTTTTGGCCGTGGCTTGTGGGTTCCTAGTTCCCTGACCAGAGACTGAGCTCAGGCCCTCAGCAGTTAAAAGCACAGAGTCCCAACCACTGGACCACCAGAAAATCCACTTGATTCATTTTTACATCCTCAGTACCTAAAAACTAGGAGGTGTTAAAACAACATGACAATTTTAGAGTTGAAAACATAATTATGGAAAACTATGTTTTAATCCTAGGTTCAATCAGCTAATTCTGCAGTTTCCTTATATGTAAATAAGGACTAAAACACCTGGCAGGATTGTCGGGAAACTGAAAGACACCTATAAAGCGACTAACCCAGTGCCTGCCACACCAAAGACTGTGATGTGTACTCATCAAATGTTAGCTGAACTGATCCTCCCCTAGAGCTCTTTCCACTTATATGCTTATTCAAAATATCCCCATACTTCTCAAAATTTAAACCGCCACCGTGTTCCTCTGTACCCTTTTTATACACCAGAATTAAAAAAAAAAAAAAACTATAGCTATAAAAATAAAGGGTTTTACAGTGTATTCAGACAAATAGGCCTTTGAGGGCACTAAGTTCAAGTTTTATCCAGAATTAAAATATCCTAAGAAATGGGAACTAAAGTACCAGGCATTCAGCTTTATTGTCTCTTCTACCTCCCACCAAAAGGGCAGGGGGAAAAGCTTCAATATTTATAAGACTAAGAATAATGGATGTGCATAATTTTGCCTTAACATACATTTCTGCCTTTTTAGCTCAGTTTAAACTCAATGAAACACCTAGAATACAGACTAATTATGTATAAAAAAGATGCTTTAACTGCAGTGCACATTCAGTAGACAAAAATCCAAAAAAAGCAGACCTGCCTGTTACATTTACAAATCAGTTCATTAAACTGATTTGGAATGAATCGTGCTGTAATTTAAAACATAGATTACCACAGGCCAAACTTGATAAAGTTCCATTTTTAAGGCACTTTCACTTGACCTAAGAATTTTCAAGAAACAACCACCTGCCTAATCTTAAAAAAAGCTATTGTATGTAAATACTAGCTTTTAAAGGAGTAATGCTTAAGAACATAATCATAAAGAAATTTCACGAGTACAAAAAATTACATTTGAATTAACTAATAACTTCAATAAATCACTGATATTTTATTGAGAACAGGCAATGTGTTTCAATTTCAAAATGAATTATCCCATATTTAATGTCTAGAATGTTTCCACCTCATTTCATAATTCTAATATAATAGTAGAAGAAAATTTTTAAGTTTGCTTCTCTTTTCTTCTCTTGAAAAAAAAAAAGCTGTTCCTTGAGAAACAAGTGATTATTCCTGAGTCTTTTTGTCCTACTCAAATCTCATGAAGACTTACTCTTTATCTTAATGCAAATTAAATATTTTGCTATTTTTTTCTCCTTATCTTTCTTACAATGTAATGATAATAATAGTTGTCATTACACAGGGTATAGCTCAAAAAGCACCAAAACTAAGGTTCAGAAAGACTCATCTAATTTTAATTACACATCAGGCAAATGGGGGCATGAAGTCAACTATTCAGTTAATTAAGTGGCTAAAATAAGTGCTTCCTGGAGGGGATAGGGTATCTGTTAAAATCACGATAAAATGGAGAAGGAAATGGCAACCCACTCCAGTATTCTTGCCTGGAAAATTCCATGGACAGAGGAGCCTGGTGGGCTGCGTCCATGGGGTTACACGACTGAGCGTGCGTGCATGAGGGTGGAGGGAGATGGGTTGGTAGCAATAAACTGGTAGAACAAAAAAAAAAAAAAATGATAATCATGATAAAAATGGACCTATTGAATCACAATAAAATATAAATCTAGTGAATCAATCTTTCTCTCTTTCTCTCTCTCTCTCTCACACACACACCCCTCCAAAAAAAGACATACACAGCAATCTGGAGAACATAAGTAATCAAAATAATACTGGGTTGACCAAAAAGTTCCTTCAGTTTTTAAGTACAAATAAAAGGCAAATTTTTCATTTTCACCAAGGATTTTATTGAACAAAGTATTCACCATTTTGTTCCACTACCTTCTGCCATTTTTCAGGCAACCTGTTAAATCCATCTGCACAAAACCTTTTATCTTGAGTAAAGAACTGTTCCAGGAAACTTTTACAGTCTTCTGAGGAACTGAAAATTTTTTTTTCATTAAGAGAATTTTATAAAGACTGAAATAAATGGAAATCTAAGGGTGCAATGTCTTCTGAATAGGGCACATAAATCAGAGCTTCCCAGTCAAGTTGTAAGAGTTTTTGCCTGGTCACCAAAGAATACATGCGGTCTTGCGCTATCCTTATGGAAAACGATATGTTTGCTGTTGGCTACTTTCAGATGCCTTTTTCGAGTAATGCCTTCAGTTGGTCTAACTGGGAGCAGTACTTGTTGGAATTAATCGTTTAGCTTTTCAGAAGTGAAGTGAAGTCGCTCAGTCGTGTCCGACTCTTTGCGACCCCGTGGAGTAGCCTATCAGGCTCCTCTATCCATGGGATTTTCCAGGCAAGACTGCTGGAGTGGACTGCCACTTCCTTCTCCAGGGGACCTTCTCGACCCAGGAATTGAACCCAGGTCTCCTGCATTGCAGGCAGATGCTTTACCGTCTGAGCCACCAGGGAGGCTTAAGGAGCTCATAATAGAGAGCTCCCTTCCAATCCCACCATAGACTGGCCTTCGGTGTGGTTGGCGGTGGTCGTTTCACTGCCCCATGATCTCTTCTATTCTGCACTGTTGTACAGGATCCACTTTTCATCACTCATCTTAATTTGTTTTAAAACGGGATGTTTTTGAACCTCCCTGGTGGTACAATGGATACGAATCTGCCTGCCAATGCAGGAGACATGGATCCGATCCCTGGATCAGGAAGATCCTACATGCCATGGAGCAGCTAAGCCCTCACCCCACAACTCCTGAGCCTGAGAGCCACAGCTACCAACGAGCTGCAACTTCTGAAGCCCGACACCTAGAGCCTGTGCTCTGCGGGAAGAGAAGCTGTCACAATGGAAGCCTGAGCTCCGCAAGGAAGAGGAGCTCCGACTCGGGGCAACTAGAGAAAGCCTGCACACAGTAACGAAGACCCAGCACAACCAAAAATTAATAAATTAATTTAAAAATAATAATCAATTAAAAATGGAATGTTTTTGTTATGCTTAAGTAGAGGATCATAGGAAGAAGTACGATCAAGAAGGTTTTCCACTTAGCTTATATGTAACCAAAAAATCAAATTGACCATAAGGTAACCAAGCTGGTGCAAATGATTTTCAATGCTTGATGTGGATATTTTGTGTGTGTTGACTATCTCTCATGTGATATTAGCACTGATTCTTCTCAAAGTCTCAGTATGATTTCTATCAACTTCAACTGGTCTACCCACCCATGGACCATCATCCATAGAGAAATCTTTAGTACAAAACTTCAAAAACCATTTTTGACAATTTTGATCAGTCACAGCACCTTCTCCACACACTGTACTAATCTTTTTGTTTCAGTTGCGTTTTTACCCTTCTTGAAATAATAAAGCATAATATGCCAGAAATGTTGCTTTTTCCCTTCCATCTTCCAGGAAGGAGGGAGGGGGTTTCAGGATGCGGAACACGTGTATACCTGTGGCGGATTCATGTTGATGTATGGCAAAATCAATACAATATTGTAAAGTAATTAACCTCCAATTAAAATAAATATTTATATTAACAAAAATGGCTACAGAAAAATTCATGTTTTGATAATTTTTTAATGTACACTGATATGATAGCTGTCATACTACAATCTAACAAAACTGTTTCAAATGAAGTTAAAGACAGCTAAGCACTATTAGAGCCAGTTTATAGAAAAAGCAGAACCAATCTAATAATTTGAATCATTTCTGAGTCTGCCTAAGAAGCAAGAACCACTGTAATAGGTCTTTGCATACCATTAAGTCTCCTCCAGTAAAATCCCTATTGGGCCTCAGTTTCCTCATCTGAGCAATAACCCCACTCAACTATATGATTTCTCAATTCTATTTTAATTTTGCGTGTTCTAAATTAAATTAGGTTAACAATAGTAATTAACTAAATTGCTGTCCATGTCTAGATGACATACAGACATGTAAAGATATGAATGTTTAAATAAGCAATATGTAAGTTACTCAAACACATATTATGAATCTTTTAAAATCCAAGAAAGAATAAACAGTTTTTGATATGTCATCCTTAAAAGTCTTTGTTGTTTCTAGTAATACGACACAAAAACCGAGAAAAACCAAACAATACCTCAATGAAAACAAAAATTATTTTCTATTCCAGGTTTCTTTTCTTTAAAATGAAAGAAGAGAAATGCAACAAAATCATGGTCTATGAAACAAACTGTAATGAAAGAGGTTATTTTAAATTATTTCCACAAATGCCCAAAGCAATTTGAACTTTCTAAAATGTGTTACCCTGTTGAACTAGAGTACTTTAGCTTTATAAAAGCTTTCTTGAAGTTTGCCACAAAATTTCAAAATAACTACCTTTTCTTCAGTGGAAATAAATGATGTTGCTGTGACATTTTTCCTGAAAACTTTACAGTATTCAAACTACTTAATCTTTCTATTGTAAGTATTCTGTTTTTGTTTTTTTTTTTCCTCTCTCTTGGTTCTATAGGCAAAAAATCAAGTAAAAAATAAGCTGACTTATTTGATTCCACAATTAAAACAAAATTCAGTCTCTAAATGAGTATTTTTTAAATATATTCATCTTACAATTTTCAACTGAGGTTTACAATAATCTTGAAATAAAAATTGGCAATAAATTTGTCTCTGCATAAAGATTCCTTTCTAATTGTATTATTCATGTAGATTTGAAAGACACATATATTCCAGTTCAAGCTGATCGTACATGAAAAGTCACAGCCTTTGCTAGTACTGCCACCTGCTGTTGATTCTCAATCATTTTCCAGCAAATATAAATTGAAATAAAAATAAATGGAAGAGCATGGACAAATTGGTCTGGAAAGCAAACATGTAAGGATTTTAAACACAATTTGTGTGCAAGCCACTGATAAAGTTTTTCTAACAAAGTTATATCTACACTATAATAAGCCTCTTACTATGAAAGAGCAGCATAGTATATGACTGAAAAGACCCTTGAACCTTTTTCATTAGTCACATTTGATTGAGGTATATTTGCTTTTAAATTTTTCATTGAAGTATAGCTGTCATACAATATAATATTGATTTCAGGTTTACAACACAGTGATCTGACATTTATATACACTACAAACTAATCACCATAAGTCTAGTAATCATTTGTCAGACTTAAGTATATTTTTTACAAGAGCATTAACTATGTGACAAAAAACAGGGAATTCAGTACCAAAAAAACTGAAAGTATTAAAGCTTTTTCAGAAAGAATTAAGTGATTTTCTTTTCATTGAGTAAACATGTCTAATAAATGAGAAATAAGCATATATGTACAAAGTATAAACAAAAATCAGTGAATCTAGCTGAAGGATATACAGAATATCATGTTTCTATCCTTTCTTTCTGATGTTTATAAAGTTTCTAAATAAAAAGTTGGGAAAAAAAATATAATGCATTGACATTTTTGATCTGTTTTACCAGTACAGCTAAATTTCAAGGAATTTAAGAGAACACTGAACTTGTATTTGACAAATTTAATATGTATTTTAAAGTCTGAGAAAGGCTGAAATAATATTGAGACTTTCGTTTTTCCCCATTCTAGAGAAACATGATTTAGAGCAACCCTGGTCTTATGGGAGTTGTACAGTTGGAGCAGTGACCTAATACTCCTCTTGGGTAAAACAGGAACAAAGTGCATAAAAGAACATGAGTTTATTCCATACTTTTTCCTTTCAAAATTTAACAGCTTTAAAACTGTTACTTTAAAGCTTTATCAGTGTCCTTCCACTTTCTGTGTCTATCAAACATTAAAAAAAAAACAGAACCAAGACCTTTTCAAAATACACGCATGAGAATTTTGTTATTAAAACTACAGAAAACTCATTTCAAAGCTGCCTATTTTTTACCAAGAAATCTAACATTTGCGTAATAAATAGCTTCGGATTGTCTGCTGAACTCTTTATGGATTTCCCCGCTCACTTTCCTCATCCGTATGTGTGTGTGTGTGTGTTCAGCCATGTCTAACTCTTTGCAACCCCATAGACTGTAACCCGCCAGGCTCCTCCATCCATGGAGTTTTCCAGGCAAGAATAGTGGAGTAGGTTGCCATTTTCTCCTCCAGGGGATCTTTCCAACCCAGGGATCGAACCTGCAACTCTTGCATTTCCTGCATTGGCAGGTAGATTCAACCCTGTGCCACCTGAGAAGCCCTCCCTCATCCATAGAATTTTAAAATCCTTGATCCCAGAAGGTCATAGTCTATAGGACAGTGCTTCTCTCTTCTTGAAGTTAAGAAAGGATGGCTCAGTATCTGATATTTTTGTAAAGTGGCAACATATAAATTTAATGGTTATGGGGCTATCATTGGGTACAAAATGCATTGAAAAGCAGAAAGAAATGCCCACATGCAAAGAGAAGATAAGAAAAGGCAAGTACAATTTTTTTTTTTTTTCAAAAAAAAAAAAAAAAGGAGAAGAAAACATAGAAGGAGAGACAGGGAGTAACGCCTGGCAGCTTTCTAGTCCATGAGCCCAGCAGTACTTCCTTCCACGACTTCTCCCATATCCATACAACCCCCTTCACAAAGGGAACTCTGACTACTTTGCTATGTGATTCTGTTTCCTGAAGCCAAAACCCTTGACTCCAACAAGTCCAAAGAAAATTCTTGGACATTTTTGACACAAGAGAAAATCGAACCCAAATAAAAATGAAAAAAACTGAAAGATGTGGATGGATGTTGTCCGTGAAATACAATTTTAGAGACAAGCATTATCCATTAAAAAACTTGTAGTATTGACCTAGAGGAGAGTCCACATATCAGAATTTCAATGGTTTCTGTGGTAGATGGTATTATTTATTCAAAATATTCACTCCTCCTTATAAGTTCCCACTCTAATGACTTGACTTACATAAGAAAGATAATTCCTGCCAACACAATCTCAGGCTTGACCATGGAACTTGCTTTGGCCAATCCAAAGTAAGCCCAAGGAACTTGTGCCATTGTCAAGCAGAAACTTGAATGGCATGGTGCGGTTTCACCGAGCTTTCCTTTCTCTCTGACCAAACCGGAAAAGCCAACAATGTGAGGTTGTATTACAATAATGTGAGGATCTGTTACATGTCAATCTGCAACACAGATGTAACATGAACAAGAAATAAACCTATACTGTTGTAAGTCACAGAAATTTAGGAGTTGATTGGTACCACAATATAATCTGGCAAAAGCTGCAGGCGCAGGTCTCAAACAGATTCTCATTATAAATAAAGCCAATGGCTAAGAAAGCAAATATTTAATTCTGAGTGAGTGAGTGAGAGTCATGCAGTCATGTCCAACTCTTTGCGACCCCATGGACTATATAGTCCATGGAATTCTCCAGGCCAGAATACTGGAGTGGGTGGCCTTTTCTTTCTCCAGGGGATCTTCCCAACCCAGGGATTGAACCCAGGTCTCCTGCATTACAGGTAGATTCTTTACCAGCTGAACCACAGGGAAGCCCAAGAATACTGGAGCGGGTAGTCTATCCCTTCTCCAGTGGATCTTCCTGACTCAAGAATCAAACTGGGATCCCCTGCATTGTAGGCAGATTCTTTACCAACTGAGCTTCTGAAGTTCACTCAAATATTGCTAAAAGGTCACTTCTGAAATGTCTTTTTAGTTCTCAAACTATCACAGTGTTGAATGATTTTAAGGTTCTTTATATAGAATACTCTGGCTTCCCAGGTGGCACAGTGGTAAGGAATCTGCCTGCCCATGCAGCAGGAGACCCAAGTGACATGGGTTCAATCCTTGGATCAGGAAGATCCTCTAGAGTAGGAAATGGCAACCCACCCCAGTATTCTTGCCTGGAAAATCCCAGGGAGCCTAGCAGGCTACAGTCCATGAGGTCACAAAGATCTGGAAATAACTGCACACACGCACACATACAGAATACTTACCAAGGAATAGATTTATTACATTATCCATGTTTCTAAAAATTGCCAATAGATTTATCAAAAAGATATATTTTTTCTTAATATATATTTCAGAGATATTCTAATTTTAACATGTATACTAAATACTGAGTAAATTTTTTTTGACATTTTAAAACAATGTATCAGTTGAGAAAAAGTTTTAACAAAATTTTATTTTCTCCTATAATTATGAAAATCTGATTCCAAGGATTTCTCCCAAATAGTATAAACCAAAAGCAACTGTTAATACCACTCTTATTTTATTGGTCATTTTATAATACCTGAAGACTTACATGATCTAGACATTAATTCTGCTTTAAGTATCTTTCTCTGAAGAAATATGCCTTATTTAATATTTTGATAACTAGAAAATGTTATCAAATAATTATAAAATTAAATATGAAACTAATTCTATATATCCTGCCACTAAGATTAGTTGCATGGCCTTAGGGAAGTCATTCAGCTTCTCTAGTTGGACACGACCAAGCACCTAAGCATACAAGCCAGCACAAAGGCTTAGAAAAACAAGGAGAATGATCTCTGCCAACTGCACGAGGTAGGAATCAAATGATGCTATAAATCTTTCCTCAACCTAAAAGAAAAGCCACATGGTCACAATAAAAGAAGCAGAATAGTTACATATATATATGTGTGTGTATATATATGTTACATATACATATATGTATATATATATAGTTTTCATAAACCTTAGTATAAAGAATAAATTGTTGAAGAATCAAGTAGTGTGGGACACCCTTCTACTTCTCCACTAATCCCACCATTTACCACAATAAACTAACTGTATTAATGAGAGAAATTTCTCATACAATTCACTTTTTTATTCTAGGTGATAATTTGATAAACACTCTCCATTTCAAGTACAAAATAATGTCTTAAAGAAAAAGAGATTAAGGAATAACCCCAAAGTATTTTAAGGTATATATGCCAGTATTTCTTAAACTTTTTCTCATTTACTCATCTAATCCTTATAACAATTTTATGAGGAAGATACTATTAATCAATCCATTATCCAGATAAAATGACTGAGGCACAGATTAAATTACTAGCTCAAACTCACAGTTTAAAGTAACAAGAGTCAGGTTTTGAACCAGGCAGGCAGTATTAGATTAATCTCCACATCAACCAAATATTATCATACTTCCATAAGTGAAGCAAAAAGAATTTGGGAAATAAATGAAATGTAGTAGTGCCAATAAAATAGTAAGCTATTATTTCATTGTTCACATTAAGAATGTCTTTTGATTAATACCATTCCCTTGAATTATTGAAATTCCATATTGGTAGAATCATGTGATTCATCAACTAATATAAATGTTGTTCACCTAATTAGATGCAAAACTTCCATTGCTACAATTTATTTCTTTCATCACTACTGATGAATCACTACTGGATTCATCGATTCCAATCGCTACTGGAAAAATCCATTTTGTTTCTTTATTGGGGCTGAGAAATTTTAACCTGTGAACTACATTGTGTCCTTGGTAATGAAAAGGTAAAGTTGGAAAGGTTAAGATCAAGAACAAATAAACATATAGTAGTTGTAACACTAAAAATAACAGCTATTGCACCTAGAACAGATCTGTGATACAGCACAAAAGTCTGCAAGAAGACACCCCAAATTGTATATATAGCATACAGTTATTGTATCTTTTGGAGAATGAATCTGTAAAAATGACAATGTAAACAAATAGCCCCAGAAGTATCAACACTGTGAAAATGACTATACTACCAAATGCAATCTACAGATTCAATGCAATCCCTGTCAAATTACCAACAGCATTTTTCCAGAACTAGAACAAAAAACTTCACAATTTTTAAGGAAACACAAAAGATACCAAATAGTCAAAGCAATCCTGAGAGAGAAGAATGGAGCTGAAGGAATCCACATTCCTGACTCGGACTGTACTACAAAAGCTACAGCCATGAAGATTGTATCCTACTGGCACAAGAGCAGGAATACAGAGCAATGGAACAAGATATAAAGCCCAGAGATAAACCCACACACCTAAAGTCAACTTATCTTTGACAAACAAGGCAAGCATATACAATTGGAAAAAGACAGCCTCTTCAATAAGTGGTGCTGGGAATATTAGACAGCAATGTATAAAAGAATGAACACCTGCTAACACCATACACAAAGATAAACTCAAAATGGACTAAAGACTTAAATATAAGACCAGAAACTGTAAAACTCTTTGAGGAAAACACAGGCAGAACTCTTCATAACATAAATCACAGCAAGATCCTCCATGACTCACCTCCTAGAGTAATGGAAATAAAAACAAAAATAAACACGTGGGACCTAATTAAACTCAAAAGGTTATGTGCAGCAAAGGAAACTAAACTCAAGGTGAAAAAGCAACACACAGAATGGGAAAAAATAATATGAAATGAAACAACTGACAGAGGGTTAATTTTCAAGATATACAAGCAGCATGCAACTCAATGTCAGAAAAACAAACAACCCAACAAAAAAAGTAGGCAAAAGACCTAAACAGACATTTCTCCAAAGACATACAGATGGCTAACAAACACATGAAAAGATGCTCAACATCACTCATTATTAGAGAAATGACAAATCAAATCAAAACTACAATGAGATATCACCTCACACCGGTGAGAACAACCATCATCAAAAAAAACTATAAACAATAAATGCTGGAGAAGGTGTGGAGAAAAGGGAACCCTCTTGCACTGTTGCTAGAAATGAAAACTGATACAGCTACTATGGAGAACAGTATGGAGATTCCTTAAAAAACTGGCCCAACAATCCCACTACTGGGCATATACCCTGAGAAAACCATAACGAAAAAGACACCTGTACCCCAGTGTTCACTGCAGTACCATTTACAATAGCTCAGATGTGGAAGCAATGTAGATGTCCATTGAAAGATGAATGGATAAAGGAGCTGTGGAATATAATAATGGAATGTTATTCAGCCATGGAAAGAAATGCATTTCAGTCAGTGTTAATGAGGTGGATGAACCTATAGTCTATTATACCAAGCGAAGTAATTCAGAAAGAGAAAAATAAATATTATATTAATGCATATACATGGAATCTAGAGAGATGGCACTGATTATCCTATTCGTAGAGCAGCAGTGGAGACACAGACATAGAGAACAGACTTATGGACACAGCAGGGTTGGGGAAAGGCGAGGGCAAGACGAACGGAGAGACAACATGGAAACATATATAAAACAGACAGTCAGTGGGAATTCGCTGCATGACTCAGGGAACTCAACCCAGGGCTCTGTGACAACCCTGAGGGATGGGTTGGGGTGGGAGGTAGGAGGGAGGTTCAAGAGGGAGAGGACATGTATACCTATGTCTGTTCCATGTTGATGTGATGGTAAAAACCAATATAATATTGTAAAGCAACTATCCTTCAATTAAAAATAAATAAATTTAAAAAAGAAAAAGTCCCATGGAATGGTCTATGTAAATGAATAACAACTCTGCAAATACCAGTGAAAGAAACACACCTTAGATTGAGATCTGAATGCTAATGACAATTTCTTGTCAGCTATTACTTTATACAGGAAGATATGCCATTGAAACAGAGAAATTTGAACTTGTGATTTGAGAAAGCATTCACTAGCTGCAAAAAAAAATACATTTTTCCAAATTTAAATTATATTCAAAACCTTTAAGAAAAAAAGACCACAAGATTCAGTTTAATTTAAATAACTTACATTTGATATATTCAAATAACTCAGAACTTTGAAATTTCAAGGAACACACACACACAAACCGTGTCCCCAATATCAGAGGAAGGTGACAAAAATCCATTACTTTCAGGACAAAAGAGTCAACCATTTCCAAGGAACTATTTGACTCTTTAGAAGATCTAATTTCCCAGAATTGAGCCAGGGTTTTATGACTGGTCCATTATGAAAAAGATCTTACGCATTTTGTTCCAATTTTTCAAATGAAAAAATTCACACAGATTAAATATAAAAGAATCTCTATATTTTTACATCTAAATTTGCTCAAATTGTCAACAGAATAGAAATTTGTTTTTATCAATATATCACAGGAATATGATTTCTCAAAACAACTTTCCTTGGTACTGTAAACTACATAAAACAAACAGCAACTGAGATATCACTACATCTTAGCTTTCGAGAAGGCTGATGAGGATCACATACTTTCTTTTTCCAGAATATATCTGTTGCTTTTCTAATAATAGCAATAAGCCCAAGAGGGCATCCATACACATTTCCAAGTTTCAATAATAGTCAAGGTATTAAGTAACTATTCCAGTATAATTCACTATCCGAAATAGTCTTTGGCCAGTACACCTCTTCAAAGAGATACTATAATTGCTTCACTCTGCCTTCAATGAACTACCTGCAATGAAAGCTGCTTTTTAGGCTTAACCTAGAGCTGCGCCCTGTGGGAAATGACGGGTCTTTGTAAAATGTGTTACCATTTACTAATAAGGATGCAGAAGCAGCACAGCTGATGAACCAGCAAATCTGCTCTGACTAATTTGAGCTTTGCTGAATGAATTTGAATATCATCAAAATACATTATCCTTATCCATAACCTGCTTCCTATGATTCACTCTATCTCCACACTCATTTCAAAAGTAACTTTAAACGTTTCAATATTTTACATACCTGCGCTAGTCCTATGGCATTATATAAAACAGGACTTCCCCCCACCCAAAGGATAAAAATGAAGCTTGCTACAGAAAAAAGTTACCAGGTGACTATTTCAGACCTGGAGAAAAATGAGAACATTTATACACCAATATTTGCATTTGGAAACATATAATAAATAAGAATTTATCTTAATAGAGAAAACTTAAATAATAGAAAATTGCTTGAATATTTACCAACTAACACCAGGAAATCATGAAAGAGTAGGTTAAAATTCTTTTCCCAGTAACAGATTGCTTTATCTTGAACACACCTTTCCTCACTCCCACCCTCTCCTTCTCTTCCTTCCTTTCTTTTCTCTCTTCTTGGGTCATTCATGAATCTATTTAACTTCTACTAAGAGTATAACACATGCCAGGCATTATGGCTGAAAAGGATGAAAAGATGGACAGGAGAGTTGTTCCCCAAATGAGCTCCTAATCTTTTGAGCGTTAGAAAAAGAGAAATACCTATACTATAAATTATTATGAAAAAGGTTTATTCGGAGTGCTCTGGAACCAGCCAAGTAAATATAACTTGAGTGCCATGGGATGGTGACACAAGAACTTAGTTCTGAAAATCAAGTAAGAATTACTCAAGAACAGGCTGTATGTGTGAAGAGGTAGAGTGAGGAAGATGTTTCTAAGAGAAGAAATAGAAGGAGCTGATATGCCACAGTGTCTGTAATAACTGGTGGTGCTCATGGTAAAGAACCCGCCTGCAGATGCAGGAGACAAGAGACACAGGTTTGATCCCTGGGTCAGGAAGATCCCCTGGAGGAGGGCACATGACTGAAGCAACTTAACACATACATACATACACACACACACACACACACACACACACATACACGTGGAAAATGAGAGTAGGGGAGCTCCCCAAAGTTGGGTACATAAGACAAATATAAGAGTCCAGGAAGAAAAAACTAGAACTTTTGTTACAATTATTCTTACCACCTCCTTTTCCTAAAATTATCTTTTTGTACATATGATATACTGTATACAATATTTTAGAATGCCAACCATTGTACATGTATATAATTTACAAATAAATAAATATATTCTAGATATATATCCTTCAAAATGCAATTGATGGTATTGCAATTAATAGAAAGAACTCATATTCTACACTGTCTTGAAAGTGATGTATAGTAATAAAGTACTTAAAGCAAATGAACAACTGGATTTTAAAAGATCACTCTTTACCTGTAGCCTAGCAGATAAATTGAAGACGAGATCTGAGAAAAGAAAAGTAGTAGCAAAGCCTCTGCAGTTATCCCAGTGAGAAAGTCTTAAACAATGACAGTGTCACAGTGGGAATTCCAAAGAGGAGGCAGAATTGCTTATAAGGAAAAAAGATTATCAAGTGTAAATCAGATTACATCATTCATCAGATTTTGGTGAAACACAATTCCATAAACACAATTTATATATTCTTCCAAAAGCAGGCTTACAAAGCAAGTTATAAGGTACTATTATCTATTTGAGGTCATTGAAACTCAAAGATGAAATTACATTCTGATTTCAGGAGTAGGACCAATCCTTGAAAAACAATATGATCAATGTTCTAGCTATATCATTCCAGTTTTTCTCATATATGGTAAATTAAAATCTTGATCACTGAATATGGGAGAACAAGAAGGAAGGAGGGGGTTGGCAAAGGTGAGGGTGAAATATATTGGCTGATACTAAAGTAAGATGCTAAGACCAGTATCCAATTATGCCCTGGCTTCCCATCAGTGATGGAACAAAGATAGCATTGTGTTTCTGTTGTTCTCTTTCTGCTTTACCAGGTTCCATAGGCCAGGAACTTTTAAATAAATCTGCCTCCAAATATATCACAGATTTTGTTAGCTAAGTAAAACAGAAACCATACAAAAGAGGATGAATGATGACCTATAACTTAGGCAGTTACTGTTGCTTAGTCGCTAAGCTGTGTCTGACTCTGTGACCCCATGGGGGCTACTCTCTGTAGCCCGCCAGGGTCCTCTGTCCACGGGATTTCCCAGGCAAGAATACTGGAGTGGATTGCCATGCCTTCCTCCAGGGCATCTTCCTGACCCAGGGATTGAACCCATGTCTCCTTCTTTCAGGTAGATTGTTTACTGCTAAGCCACCAGGGAACTCCACAACGAGGTTTAAGTTTTATTCATTGGGGTCTAAAGTTGGATTTAAAAAAAATTACCTACACTTTGCATAACTGAAGTATAATATTACTCTCCATCAATATTTTAAGAACTCCTTATTTTTGAATGAATGAATTAATGTTTAAATTTTATTGCAGATCAAAGTACCTGATCTTACCTACAATGTATCATACTGATGATCCTGTTGCCAGTAAAGTTCCTTGTGATAAACTGAAGATGTTTTCACTCACAGCATGTAACTTTTTAACTAGGACAATATGGGATATTATAAGAGCTATCCCCAGTTGCATTTTGTAACAATTTTTTATTCTGCATTGTAAGTATTTTGCATGCCTTGGGACTTCTCTGGTGGCTCAGATAGTAAAGCGCCTGTCTACAATGCGGGAGACCTGGGTTCGATCCCTGGGTCAGGAAGATTCCCTGGAGAAGGAAATGGTAACCCACTCCAGTACTCCTGCCTAGAAAATCCCATGGACAGAGGAGCCTGGTGTCCATGGGGTCGCAAAGAGTCGGACACAACTGAGCAACTTCACTTCACTTTCTCTTTCAGTGGCATAGGTTCTCAAAGCACTCTCTAGTTTTCCCACAGTTCTATTGGTCATATTTATTTTGGAACTGACTAGACAGTATAATGGCAATAGATGAATTTTCAAGGATTTTTCACAAGAACTTCAAATATTAGAAATTATTTTTAACATTAATATGTGAAGCCATATGAATGTCAAAGCCACTAATTTAGTACTGAAAGTAGGTTTTCCATCCTAAAAATATGTAAGTACTTTTTGGAATAAAAACTCTGCAAGTTTACAGGATTGAGAGTGACAGCTCCGATCAGAGAATAAAAACAAAATGCCATCCCACAGATTGAAAAAGTATTTATTAATCAGTTTAAATTTCACTCCTCTTTTTAATGTATTCTGAGAATATTGAAGCAATCAGCATTATATTATTGTTGTAATGATAGCTTAGGAGGCGACAGAAATCCTCTTCGGGAGACTGAACTCAGACAAGCTGGAGACAGCTGACAGGGCACACTGCAGGGGCAGTTTGTTTAGCAATAACAGGATAGGTGCCCTCTAATCACAGTAAAGTCATCCCAGTTTTTCATGCCAAAATTCCAGATTACTTCTGAACTAACCCTACACAGGGCTCAAGAAAACAGAATATATTCACCTCCAACAATAAATTAACTGACATGTGAGCACATAACATGTGGCTTTAAATACAGCACTATATTACCCATCTTCCATAGAGACAGAATGGACTCTGATTCATAGAGCAGGTAACAAACCTAAGGCTCTCAATCATGGCTGAAGGAATGTACGTGCACTGCAGACACTCACTCTCCTCAGAAGGTCATCTCTGCACAGCCTGGGAAATAATCCCTGCCAGCTGATTTGCAAACTGCCTGAGGCATCGCTCCTGAGAGACATAACTCCTCTTCTTTCAAGGCTAGAGGTCAGAGCCATGATCACAGCTCAGTCAAATTTAAAGGAAAAAGTATCTGGGGTCAAAAATATCCTAAGGAAAAATAGAAGACTAAAACTGACAAAATATATTGTGCTCCTCTGAGCTTTAGTATGATGATGGAAAAAAAATCTATTGCAGAATATTAAGTTTAGATTTTTTTTTTTATCTGACAGCTTCAAAATAACTAAAACTGAATACAGAATCTGACGAATGTCATGCTGCAATCAGTTTCGAGGACATTTTTAAATGCTACACACTCATTTAAATCCTCATCAGCCTAGACATTCCAAAAAAGTAAAATAAAATCAAGTGTAAGAGACTTAAACATGAAATGTGAGCAGCAGCTCAGTGATTAAATTACTGCATCAATTAACTTGAGTACACAGATAGAAGGCTGCTCTTTCAAGCAATGTTAATTCTGCCTCTGATCAGACAAGACTCCTCCTCACATCATGCTTGTCGCTTCATAAAACACAATGTACACAGCAAAAAGGCAGAGACAATTTGTAAATAAGAACAAACTGCTCCTTGAGAATTCTCTATAAAATACATAAATTGATGTTTGTGTAAGAAAAAAAAAAGTAGTCATTTCCATACACTTCAAAAAAAAAAAAAAAAACTGTCATTTCCATACACTTCTAACAGTGAAAAACTCTGAAAATTGTTTTTGAAAATCTAAGACAGATGAAATTACCATTAAACTCAACAAGAGTCACTTGGTACCCATAAAAATCGTAAATGAGCACATTTAAAGACTAAAGGCATTTCTGGATGTACACATCGCAAAAGGGTAAAGTGCTTCATTTTGGTCATCTCTGCCAACTGCTATTACATGCTGTCATTCTCAGCAAGAGGAAATGCATTTGCAGAAGCGGAGTGAGCGCAACAGGCCTTAAAACAGACAAGCTGGAGACTGTGGACAGAGTGCTGTCCACACTCTGCCCACCGGGGCCCTTGAATATCAGGATTTTATGGGGAGCTTTTCTGATATCTCTGACTCTTAGTGGACTCTAGTAACTCCTTAAAATCTGGACTACTAACCTACTCAATATCTATTAATTTTGCTCCCACCCTTTTTTAAGGTTCCAGCTTCTATCCAGGCAAAGAGAAAAGGAAGAATCCAATTTGTACTTTCATTTTTCCTGGCCCTGCAAAACAGAGTTCAGAGGTCACCTCCTCATTGTTTTCTGTATTACTCAGAACAGACTTGTTATGGCAAGCTAGTGACTTAAGGCTGCTGAAGCTGCAGGGGTTCACACCTTTTATTTACATATGAAAAGTCCACTGCAAGTCTGGTGGCTCTCCAAAGCAGCGCCCTCCCTAGGCTAAAGGCCAGTCTTATCTCCTTAACATGCCACACGGAGATTACCACAGTAGGGTAAAAAGGATCTGGAAGACAACGTATGTCTCATAACTACATTGTCCTAGGAGAGCACCACTTCCGTCCAAAATGCATTGGCTATCCTAAAGGAAATCAGTCTTGAATATTCATTGTGTTAGGTAGTTAGAATAGGAAAAAGGGGTCCAGAATGGCGGTGGCTAAAAGACAAGGGAAAAGCCCCAAAAAATAGAACGGAGGAAAGTCCGAGAACCAGACTGAGGACCTCAAGTGGAACAAACAGCACTCCTGGCTAGCCCCATGTACACAGGGTAGGCCCAGAGGGAGGAGAAAAAACATATAAAAAGAGGAGCCAAAGGCCAGGGGTCTCTCTGGCTCCCTCTCTTCTCTTCCCGCGAGTCTTTTGGGTTGGCCTGCCCTCATGCCTCGAGGACGTATTTCCTTTATTTTCTAAATAAAATGGAGCTATAACACTGATCTGTCCGAGAGCTATAACATGGTCTGTCCTAGGACTGTAACTCTGGTCTGTTGCTTCAAATTTTTGTTGTGACAGGACAGAACTAAGGAAATTACACTCTCCCCTGACAACTGGAAGGACTGATGCTGAAGCAGAAACTCCAATATTTGGCCAACTGATGGAAAGAACTGACTCATTGGAAAAGACAGACCCTGATGCTGAGAAAGACTGAAGGAGGGGAAGGAGGGAGGAGAAGGGGACAACAGAGGATGAAACGGTTTGATGCATCACCAACTCAATGGACATGAGTCTGAGTAAAGTTTAGGAGTTGGTGATGGACAAGGAGGCCTGGCATGCTGCCATCCACAGGGTCGCAAAGAGTCAGACACAACTGAGCGACTGAATTTCCAAGGTATGGTAGCAACATCAAAAACACATTTGGCTAAATATGAAAGCAACTATTTATTTATTAAAAAATACTAACTGAATGTCTCCTATATGCCAATTGAAACTTCAGGCCCTGTGAAAAGAGAAATAAATGAGATCAATGAGGATCTTCTCATGTAGTAGTTTACATTCTAATAAGGATATACAATAAATAAAAACAGAAACAAGAAATATCCAAAACAAAAATGCCAGAAACAAGAAAATATTTTACCATTAGGAGAGCTACTATAAACAAGGTCATCAGGGAAGTCCTCTAAAAAGGTGACCTTTGAACAACCCATGAATAGCAAAAGTGATGTGAAGTGAAGTCACTCAGTCGTGTCCAACTCCTTGTGACCCCATAGACGGTAGACTACCATGCCTCTCCATCCATGGGATTTTCTAGGCAAGAATACTGGAATTGGTTGCCATTTCCTTCTCCAAATAGCAAAAGAGGAGGCTACAGTTAGAAAATCTATGAGAGGAATAATTTTAAAAAGGGAACAGCTAGCCCAAAGTCCAGAGTGAACTTACTGTATTCAAGAATGTAGAATATGTATATGATGTATGATCAATCACTATCTGTAATTAGATGTGACATTATTTTATATTAGAGACCTTATCAAGAGTTCAAAATATCTTCACTTTTACTGAATTCACCTATAAATCATATAGAGTTAAAGAATAATTCCCAGCATATCTCATCACTATCAACCACCAACTTTTATTAAGCGCCATTACACGTGAAAGAAAAGTGGCTATCACTGTAGAAATTTTTTTAAACATCAGACTTCACTTAAAAATTTACAGTCTATTACAGAATAAGGCAAATATAATAAAGTGTTAATACAAAATTATAAAAGCATAGTGTAGCAAGAATGACACATATCTCCAGGAAATATGAGATTAATCACCAAGTAAGATTATCTACATAAACATCTATTTATATGTTGTTCATAAGTTTCTATCTAGATGGAAGAAAACTGGACAGATTTTCACTAAATCTGCAGGAATCAGTTGATATATTTCTGTCTTAAGAAACAGTCTATGTATGACACACAACATTCACTTGCGGGGTACCAAAAAAACAGGCAGAGAGGAACTTTCCAGACCAGATAAAACTGGTCTTTGCACCTGAAAGTGCAACAAAGGATCCATGAGGTCTCCAGTTTAGCTCAGTTCAGTCGCCCAGTCGTGTCCGACTCTTTGCAACGCCATGAACTGCAGCACGCCAGGCCTCCCTGTCCATCACCAACTCCAGGAGTTCACTCAGACTCACGTCCATCGAGCCCGTGATGCCATCCAGCCATCTCATCCTCAGTCATCCCTTTCTCCTCCTGCCCACAATCGCTCCCAGCATCAGAGTCTTTTCCAATGAGTCAACTCTTCGCATGATGTGGCCAAAGTACTGGAGTTTCAGCTTTAGCATCATTCCTTCCAAAGAAATCCCAGGGCCGATCTCTTTCAGAATGGACTGGTTGGATCTCCTTGCAGTCCAAGGGACTCTCAAGAGTCTTCTCCAACACCACAGTTCAAAAGCATCAATTCTTCGGCATTCAGCCTTCCTCACAGTCCAACTCTCACATCCATACATGACCACAGGAAAAACCATAGACTTCATTAGACGCACCTTAGTCAGCAAAGTAATATCTCTGCTTCTGAATATGCTATCTAGGTTGGTCATAATTTTTCTTCCAAGGAGTAAGCGTCTTTTAATTTCATGGCTGCAATCACCATCTGCAGTCATTTTGGAGCCCCCCAAAAATAAAGTCTGACACTGTTTCCACTGTTTCCCCATCTAATTCCCATGAAGTGATGGGATCAGATGCCATGATATTCGTTTTCTGAATGTTGAGCTTTAAGCCATCTTTTTCACTTTCCTCTTTCACTTCCATCAAGAGGCTTTTTAGTTCCTCTTCACTTTCTGCCATAAGGGTGGTGTCATCTGCNGGTCCGTCTAGTCAAGGCTATGCCTTTTCCTGTGGTCATCTGTGGATGTGAGAGTTGGACTGTGAAGAAGGTTGAGCGCCGAAGAATTGATGCTTTTGAACTGTGTTGTTGGATAAGACTCTTGAGAGTCCCTTGGACTGTAAGCAGATCCAACCAGTCCATTCTGAAGGAGATCAGCCCTGGGATTTCTTTGGAAGGAATGATGCTGAAGCTGAAGCTCCAGTACTTTGGCCACCTGATGCTTAGAGTTGACTCATTGGAAAAGACTCTGATGCTGGGAGGGATTGGGGGCAGGAGGAGAAGAGGACGACAGGGGATGAGATGGCTGGATGGCATCACTGACTCCATGGGCGTGAGTCTGGGTGAACTCTGGGCGTTGTTGATGGAGGTCTAGGGGAGGTCTAGCATGCTGCGATTCATGGGGTCGCAAAGAGTCGGACACGACTGAGCGACTGAACTGAATTGAAGGTAAGTTTTATTCATGACCGGCTTTCCTCATTAAATGTTACTTTTAAGATACATTGTCACTAATTATTTACTGAGATTAATTTATAAGTAAGATTAATTATAAATTGGTTATTTTTAATTTCATTCATTTTTTAAATTACAATTCTAAGTCTTTCTGTATATAAGAAAGTAGACACTTAATTCTTCTAAAGTATTCATAATTATCAGGTAACTTTTACTGCATGAGACCCATTGTTCTTAGTATGTTTGCTTCTTTCTGTAATTTAAAGAGAACTCTTTATGTTTGAAAGCTCTGTTATCTGAAAGATGTGACAGTGTTTTCAGTTAAGTTTTCTTTTACTTCATAGAAAGAATGTCTTATGTAAACTTTTGGGGGATGTTGTTTGTTTTGTACTTTCCATCTTCTCAAAAGTTTCAGCTCTGGAAATATTGCATCAAAGATACTGATGTAATATCATTTAAAGAGAGTTTTGAAAAATGAAGAAAGAAGTCTATTCTAAAATTTCTACTGTTCTCAGAGCAGCTCTCATTGACTTAAGATGACCAAAGAACCAGTAAGTTTGGCAAAAGAGAAGTGAAGAAGTAGCCAATTTTCAAATTTTAGTTAGTTCAATAGTAAATTTTTATTTTTAATGCTATTATTATCCTGGCACAAATTTCCTTGTTACAGAAAATGCACGGTGAATTTGGTTGGCAAAGATTTGATACTTAGGCGTATAAAATAGCAAATTTTTACCTGAAGCAACTTTGTGAAACTCTCACTGTGTTCTAATGTTTAATTTTCCTCTCCTTGCTGTAATATAGCTTTGATGGCAGATGGCAACATTTGGATCATATTGAAATTGGCAAATTCTCATAGAAATCTTCAAAAATTTTAATATTTGAATGTGGGGGGGGGAAATCACAAATTTTACATAACTTGCAAGAGTGGCAGAGACAAATTCTTAAGCATTTTTCTTCTGTTCATACGCTGTATTACTTCATATTTAAATAGGATAGATGTCTAGGAAAAAAGTTAAACTATTTACTATGAATATAATATTGAAAGTGAAAAGTGAAAGTGTTTGTTGCTCAGTCCTGACTCTTTGCAAAGCCACCAGGCTACACCAGGACTGTGGCCCACCAGGCTCCTCTGTCCATGGGATTCTCTGGGCAAAAATACTGAAGTGGGTTGCCATTCCCTTCTCCAGGGAATCTTCCCCACCAGGGATTGAACCTGGGTCTCCTGCTTTGCAAGCAGATTCTTTACTGTGTGAGCCACCAGGGAAGCCCGTGAATATATAATCTTAGAGTTGTAAAAACTTAACCTTTTTTCTTCCACATTTGAAAACCATGTTCCAAAGTAACAACTGAAGTTTTTATTAACATAATATCAGTAGCTAAGGGTTAACATTTCTGTCAATGTCAAACAACTTTTGATGGGTTCCATCTAAAAATTCAAAACATTTTCGTATAATTGCTTTCTTTACAAAGGATCAGCATTTCAGGTTACCTCCTTCTCATGTTGTTTTGTTGCAAATACTTGATTCTAGGAGAAAGCTCCAGAGTAAACTTCTAGGGGAAAGACTCATGATTCTTCAGTATATAAAACCCTTGGCAAGTTGGGACAAGGAAAGACACATGCTTTTTTCTAAATTTGACTTCAGGTGAATTCATGTCATAGCAGGAACTTGGTGGACTTCAGTATTTATTTGAGCTCCCTGCTTAAGCACACACTCTACTTGTAGGACTAGAATGGTTAATGGCTTAAAGTAAGGGTCTTGATTTCTAATGAAAACTCATTAAAATTGCAGAAGTAACTATTTCTGGAAGGCTCAGAGCAGGTTTGTGGGCTTAATGTTGATGAATCACTTTTGTGATGAGACGTACTGACAGATGGGCCTGTTTCTCTCATCATTAGAGAGATGAGTGATTACATTAAATTTTCATTGTTAATATCCCTGGGCATATCTGTGAATGTTTCATGGTTTGGTTTTTCAGAGAAGCTCCCCAGCCTAGCCAGTGACCTTTGCTAGTTTTCCTCAGTTGGTGGCATCTTTAGAAAGCGAAAGCTTGTTTACACCAAGCTGAGCTTGGCTTTGTCAGTTTGACTCCACAGGGCTGCTCTTCCTGTTCACAAAGAGGTTAATTCCTTTACTTAGCTACTGCATTTGTTGTTTTGTTTTCTTTCTATCATGTAGCTTCTGATGGCTTGGGCAAAAACTTTACATCCATTTTATACTCATCCTTTTCTTTAAAGCAATCCAAAGATGTAATACTTCACAGCACTCTACTCTAAATTGATCAAAATTGTTCACAGTTTTATAGCATCACTTATGTAAATTAAGACATATTACAAGGAGGATAATTAATCTGATCTAGAAATATTTATCCATATGGCATGAATGAGCAAGAATTTCACAGTAGAAAATATCAGTCTTTTATTAGATAGGAAACAGATTCATTGTTCACAAAAGAAGGCTTTCTTATCTCTCCTTGCAATTGCTCTGGAACTCTGCATTCAGATGGGTATATCTTTCGTTTTTTCATTTGCCTTTCAATTCTCTTCTTTTCTCAGCTATTTTTTTTTAATATCATAAAGTTTATTTTTTTTCTTTAATTTTTATTTCTTAGTTTGTTCTGCTTTACAATACTGCATTCGTTTTGCTACACATTGACATGAATCAGCCACGAGTGTACATGAACTCCCAATCCCGACCCTCACCTCCACCCTCCCACCCCATACCCTCTCTCTGGATCATCCCCGTGCATCAGTCCCAAGCATCCTGCATCAAACCTGGATTGGCGATTCGTTTCACTTATGATATCACACATGTTACATTGCCACTCTGCCAACCCATCCCACCCTCTCCCTCTCCCACAGAGTCCAAAAGGCCATTCTATACAACTGTGTCTCTTTTGCTGTCTTGCGTACAGGTTTATCATTACCATCATTCTAAATTCCATATATATGTGTAAGTATACTGTATTGGTGTTTTTCTTTCTGGCTTACTTCACTCTGTATAATCGGCTCCAGCGTCATCCACCTCATTAAAACTGAAAATTTTTATTTCTTAGTTTGTTCTGCTTTACAATACTGCATTCGTTTTGCTACACATTGACATGAATCAGCCACGAGTGTACATGAACTCCCAATCCCGACCCTCACCTCCACCCTCCCACCCCATACCCTCTCTCTGGATCGTCCCCGTGCATCAGTCCCAAGCATCCTGCATCCTGCATCCTGCATCAAACCTGGATTGGCGATTCGTTTCACTTATGATATCACACATGTTACATTGCCACTCTGCCAACCCATCCCACCCTCTCCCTCTCCCACAGAGTCCAAAAGGCCATTCTATACAACTGTGTCTCTTTTGCTGTCTTGCGTACAGGTTTATCATTACCATCATTCTAAATTCCATATATATGTGTAAGTATACTGTATTGGTGTTTTTCTTTCTGGCTTACTTCACTCTGTATAATCGGCTCCAGCGTCATCCTCAGACAACCACTTTGCTTCTTGCACTCTGTCTACCAGATCTGATCCCTGGAATCTATTCATCACCTCCACTGTGTAATCATAAGGGGTTTGATTTAGGTCCTACCTGAATGGCCTAGTGGTTTTCCCTACTTTCTTCAATGAAGCCTGAATTTTGCAATAAGGAGCTGATGATCTGATTATCTGAGCCACACTCAGCTCTGAGTCTTGTTTTTGCTGACTGTATAGAGCATTTCCATCTTCTGCTGCAAAGAATATAATCAATCTGATTTTGATATTGACCATCTGGTGATGTCCACGCATAGTCTCTTGTGTTGTTGGAAGAGGGTGTTTGCTATAACCAGTGTGTTCCCTTGATGGAACTGTGTTAGCTTTTTGCCCTGCTTCATTTTGTACCCCAAGGCCAAACTTGCTTGTTACTCCAGGTATCTCTTGACTTCCTACTTTTGCATTCCAATCCCCTATGATGAAAAGGACATCTATTTTTTGGTGTTAGTTCTAGGCCTTGTGGGCTTCCCTGGTGGCTCAGAGGTTAAAGTGTCTGCCTCCAATGCGGAAGACCCAGGTTCGATCCCTGTGTCAGGAAGATCCCCTGTAGAAGGAAATGGTAACCCACTCCAGTATGTTTGCCTGGAGAATCCCGTGGATGGAGGAGCATGGTAGGCTACAGTCCACAAGGTTGCAAAGAGTCAGACACAACTGAGTGACTTCAGAACGGTTTGACTTCATCTTCTTCAGCATTAGTGGTTGGGGCATAGACTTTGAAAACTATAATATAGAATAGTTTTCTTAGAAACAAACCAAGATCTTTCTGGCATTTTTGAGATTGCACTCAAGTACTGCATTTCAGACTTTTGTTGACTGTGAGGGCTACTCCATCACTTCATGGCAAATAGATGGGGGAAAAGTGGAAACAATGACATTTAATTTTCTTGGGTTCCAAAATCATTGTGGACTGAAATTAAAAGATGCTTGCTCCTTGGAAGAAAAGCTAGACACACCTAGGCAGCATTTTAAAAAAACAGAGAAATCACTTTGCTACAAAGGTCCATATAGTCAAAGCTATAGTTTTTCCAATAGTCATGTACAGATGTGAAAGTTGGGCCATAAGGAAAGCTGAGTGCCAGAGAACTGATGCTTTCAAATTGTGGTGCTGGAGAAGACTCTTGAGAGTCCCTTGGGCAGCAAAGAGATCAAACCAGTCAATCTTAAAGTAAATCAACCCCACATATTCCTTGGAAGAACTGATGTTGAAGCTCCATTACTTTGGCCACCTGATACAAGGAGCCAACTCATTGGAAATGGCCCTGATACTGGGAAAGATTGAAGGCCAGAGAAGAAAGGGGTGGCAGAGGATAAGATGGTTAGATAGCATCACCAACTCAATGGACATGAATTTGAGCAAATGCTGGGAGATAGAGGAAGGCAGAGGAACCTGGTGTGGTGCAGTTCATGAGGTCGCAAAGAGTCAGACATGACTTAGCAACTGTTCAACAACAACATAGTCTGGAACTCTCATTCTGTGTTGTTGTTGCCTCTGTCTGCTACCACCTAACTATGAGTTCCCTAAAGGCAGAGGTCAGGTCTTATTCAACTTTGCTTTTCCAGTGTCTGGTTCAGTGCTTGACCTGTAGCTAATGAAGCCTTTGACCTCAAATGACTAGCAACAAAATTCTGTTGAATCATGAGAGTAATCTATAAGGAGAATACTGATTAACAAAAATGAGATATGCATATAAAACTGACAACCATCTAGTATTCGTGCTTGGGAATGTTGAACCAGAGTCTGAACAGACTTAAAAGCAGCTAGGAGCCAGTTGTCACCCTAATTTCCACCCACTGTACAGTGAAATACAATCTGCTAAGTGACATTGTACCAATGGCCTTCTGTGGCCCAGATCTTCTCAAATTGCAAAGAGCGCAACACTGACATCCCATCTTGCATATCAAGAGTATTTGTGCAGCAACAGAAGCATTATATATAATTAAAATCTCCTCTAAAAATTAAATGAAGTTTCTTGAAGAAAATGCTCCTTAAATTTAAGCTGGAATTGTAAAGTTCTTAAAGCTATTATAATATAGTAATTTTTTAAAAGCATATGGGCAGTTTTCAAAAAGACATTTTTGTAACAAGGTAAAATATATTTAACCAGAACACAACTGTGATTGTTTTCACTTAAAAGTTTTCCACCCACATTGTTTACTTGTAATTTTACATATGTAAATAAGGATTAATGAGGCAACCACTAAATTTACGTACATATAGTTAATTAAGAATAAAGTTGTGATTCCAAAATAATGAAATATCCAATCAGGCAACTGATTGGATTTGTAAATATTGTAAATATTGTAAATGTTTTGTAAATATATGATTTTGGTGGTCAGAGGACCCAGATCATATTTCATTTCCTAAAACTATATTATTCCCTTGAAAATATGTGAAATATATCTTTACACAAGTTCTTTATGTGTGCATACTAAGTTGCTTCAGTCATGTCTGACTCTGGGCAACCCTATGGGCCGTAGCCTGCCAGGCTCCTCTATCCATGGGATTTTCCAGGCAAGAATAATGGAATGGGTTGCCATGCCCTCCTCCAGAGGATCTTCCTAATCCAGGGATTGAACCCACATCTCTTATGTCTCCTGCACTGGCAGGCAGGTTCTTTATCAGTTGAGCCACTGGGGAAGCCCCAAGTTCTGTATGCTTCCTTTGAAAAAACATGACAAATGTGTCTTTAGCTGGTTGAATTTGAAATAAAATCCACAGTTAAATTTTGTGCTTCTTCTGAAGTTATAAACATATCAGACATATGATTTGATTGGTTAATGTTTGTGAAGTCTTCAAAGAGAAACTGGAAACAAAGTGTTTTCTGATTTTAAATTAGTATTTGGTTTTATAATATGTATAAAATAGACCCAGGTGGCACAGTGGTGAAGAATTCAGCTGTCATTGCAGGAGACACAGGAGATGGGGTTTTGATCCCGGGTCAGGAAGATCCCCTGGAGTAGGAAATGGAAACCCACTCCAGTATTCTTGCTGGGAAAGTCCCATGGAGAAAGAAGCCTGGCGGGCTACAGTCTATCGGTCACAAAGAGTCTGGACACCACTGAGCACACACACAAATAGACTTTGCCTCAGTATTTCATTTTTATTTCAGTACATACTGTATCAGATTCACCTCATAGAGAAAATTGTGATTACTGCTTAAGCAGTCAGGTAGCTTTTAATTCTTATGATGTATTCTATAATAATTCTCTCCTTAACTTGGGCACAGGTGCAATGATGACAGGAAAAGAAATGTGTGCCCAAAAAGACAAGTGTTAAAATACTACAAAATTGTTTTGTCCAAGCTCCAAAAAGAGCTTAAATAAATTTCAGCTCTCAAAAAATAAATGAAATGTTTATTGAATAAATTGCTAAAACACACCTGTCAGTCATTAAAAATTTTTGGCTAAAGAAAGTTCCATATCTTCACAGTTTAATGAGACAGAGACTAAGAAATGAACAGTAATCTTAGGTAAATACTTTTAAAATGTACATGTGTTGTTTATCAGTCTCAACAGTTCTGATATATAGACATCCACTTGTTTGAGAATTTCTCTGAAGCACTATAAATACATTAAAATTACTGATGATATTATTTTAGTTAAATGTAATGTTATGCTTTAAATACAAAAATGGCTTTCAGACTCAGGTAATTAACAACACCCCCTTCCACTTGGCATTGGCTCCCTTATCTGTAGAACTCTCTGTCTATAAACATGAAATATTTTCCATGTTTTTATTTATCTCAGTGGAAGTCTGGTCTAGGCTCTGGTACATGCAAGTTGTCCAGTTGTCCGATGTGGGAGTAATTCAAGAAGCACAGCTCCCAATCTTAACTCTCCATCTATGTACGTCGTCCCCTCACACCCATGGGTTCCACATCCACAGCTTCAGCCAATCACACTGGATCCTCAGTTGGTAGAATCAGCAGATGTGGAACCCACCAGATACCAAGGATGTCAACTCTACCTGCATAATTTTATATGAGGGGCTTGAGCATCCACAGATTCTGGTATCTGAGGGACACACTGGAACTCGTCCCTCACAGACACCAAGAGACACGGTATAGCCCAGCAAAATATACTGTAAACCAAACTTGGTTATTTAACTGCTGACTCACTTCCTGGTTCTTTGAAGACTGGTAAGAATAAAGCATATGGTGTCATTCATGCAACAGAGAGCCAGTGAGCTGAGCTCTGCACTAAATGTCACACAGGTACTGGATTTGAATGATTAAAATCAGAAATAGCTAGTAAATCAACTATACATTTAAAAAATTATTTTTAAAAATGGCTATAGCAGTGGCACTTGAAATCTAAAACAGAGATATACCTTAACAAGGAAACATCCAGGAACATATAATTACAAAGTAAGTAACTGCCTTGTAGAAAAGGAGTATGATCCTAGGCAAAATAAATGGCACAGTAATCTTTACTTCTTTCGGGGATTGTCCTGTGCTACAAATGGAGATGGTTAGAGAAGTCTTTTAGAGAAAGTAACTCTTGAGTTCTCAGCAGAAAGACAAGTAAAGAGATCAAACCAGTCAATCCTAAAGGAAATCAACCCTGAATATTTGAAGCCAAAGCTCTAATACTTTGGTCACCTGATGCGAAGAGCTAACTCATTGGGAAAAAACTCTGATGTTGGAAAGGATTGAAAGCAAAAGAAGAGGGTGACAGGGAATGAGATAGATAGCATTGCCAAATCAATGAACATGAATTTGATCAAACTCTGGGAGATAGAGAAGGATAGGAAAGCCTGGCATGCTACAGTCCATGGGATCGCAGAGAGTCAGACATGATGTAGCAAGTGAAAAACAATAATTACCTCCACTATATAAAAATAAGACTGTTGACAACCATAGTAGCTCAAGGACAGAGTGAATGAAGGAAAAAAAATGAAAAATGAAAACAAACAAATCCCAATCCTCCTGCACATCCCAACCAAAAGTGAGGAGAGGCCTGCCAGGTAGTTTTGAATCTTAAGAAATTCTTCTCTAGATCAGATTTCCAACTGGTATATTGATGACAAAAGCTATACCTAGACTATAAGGTTCTTAGCTTGACTGACATAGCCATCAGCTTGTACTGCTGCAAAGTACTGTAAGGACTGGAATTTTAATTTTATTTTGTTTCAGAATTTCTTCCAAGAGAACCTGTAAAGAGTCAGTAAACATTTTAAGAATTCAAATTGTCTTACATCTCAGACTTCAATGAGATATTCTGCAAAGTGCTTCCTGTCTCAAGACTGGGTACCATGTGAAAATAACTAAATAGATGGGGAAACAGTGGAACAGTGGCTGACTATTTTTCTGGGCTCCAGAATCACTGCAGATGGTGATTGCAGCCATGAAATTAAAAGATACTTACTCCTTGGAAGGAAAGTTATGACCAACCTAGACAGCATATTAAAAAGCAGAGACGTTACTTTGTCAACAAAGGTCCGTCTAGTCAAGGCTATGGTTTTGTGTGGATATGAGAGTTGGATTATAAAGAAAGCTGAGCACAGAAGAATTGATGCTTTTGAATTGTGGTGTTGGAGAAGACTCTTGAGAGTCCCTTGGACTACAAGGAGATCCAACCAGTCCATCTCCTAAAGGAGATCAGTCCTGGATATTCATTGGAAGGACTGATGCTGAAAATGAAACTCCAATACTTTGGCCATCTGATGCGAAGAGCTGACTCATTTGAAAAGACCCTGATGCTGGGAAAGATTGAAGGCAGGAGGATAAGGGGAAAACAAAAGATGAGATGGTTGGATGGCATCACTGACTCAATGGACATGGGTTTGAGTGGACTCTGGAAGTTGGTGATGGACAGGGAGGCCTGGCGTGCTATGGTTCATGGGATCACAAATAGTTGGACATGACTGAGCGACTGAACTCTCACTGATGAAGTAGCATGGAAAGCAAAACATGCATCAGCCATGTTTTCCGGTCAACACAGATGAACTTCCCAGAAGTCAAAGAGCTATTAGCAAAAACCCATGTTGTTACCACCTAATATGGATAAAACCTAGAGGGTTTTCAGGACCTGTCTTGTTTTGTACTTGATGTATTTGCTGCTGCTTTCCACTAAAAAAGAGAATGTGAGATCACTGTCCAGTGCTTGCCCACCAGTATGAGAAATCAGTCAGGAATTAGTCATTTGGACCTCTGTCCTCCTATCAGGAGAATACGGTGCTCAGGTGAATTGGGAACAATCATTTATTTCATATGCCCTTCTAATTTTCCAGACATTATGATAGAAGTTTTGTTAACTTCATTCAGTCTTCTGAACCCTTGTCAGGGAAGACTGATTCCTACTTTCTAAAGAAGAGAATGCATCCTCAAAAGTTTGACATATCTGATTAACTCAGCTATTGACACTCAGTCCTCTTAGATTACAAAGTCTGTATTTTTTTTAACACATCATTTTCTTCTCTCTTGAATGTGTAATGTGTGCTTGTTATGTCCAGAGCCCAGTGGTGGTTGCGGTAAGGGGTCTAGCTGTGGTTGCTCAGACAGATCGTAAACATTAAAGGGCAATGGCATAGGTGGGAGACTATGGTCTTAATGTGAAAGCCAGTGGGTACCCTTAATCAGAAGAATACTGTCTGTCTGATGTTTCTCTTTTCCCCACAAGGTGAGTCCCTGAGGCCATAGTCTGTTTTCTTTCATCTTTGTATTTTTAACATTCAGCCCTATAATGGGCATATACTGGGTGCTTATTAAATATCATTCTCGAGGTTGCACAAGTGAAACAAGAATTAGTGTCATTATTAAAATGTCTCATCAAGTGCCAACTTGGCAAGTTATAGGGAAAAACATAAGTCACTTTCACTCTTTTGAAACCTTAATGGAGTTTCCACTATCTCATAAGCATCCAACATTTCTTTAAAAAATCAGTTTAAGTGTCCTTAATTTTTAAAAGCATGTCTGTTTTTCATTTAAGTTGGAGAATATCACAAAATTGAGTGATCACTGGCCATCAGAAGTCAACAAATGGGGATTTCTCTTGCTGAGTGGCACAGGGTAGGTCTCATAAGATCTAGAATCACCACGAGCCAGTGGCAACTATGGTCTGTGAAAATCACCAGATCCAGCTGCTTGCCAGGTTCCTCCTGAATCGCCTGTGATGTCACCTCTGGCTTCGGACTGGAGCACAAGTCCTCATCTGATGCTCCTGGGGCTGCTTTGGATCCTGCCATATTTTGCTTACTTTATTTAAATCCACTTTGTTTCCACACCATACATCGTACCCTTGTTGAGCACTTGGTGCTTTTGGCTGTCTTCTCAATCCCCATCAGAAATGGTCCCAGCTGACTCCAGGCCTCTCTGGAATCTGAGATGTTGGTGTAATTCAGAGACTTCTCCCCTGGCTCCCCCAAATACTCTGCACTTGGAAAATATTTTCATTTTACCTAAAAGAGCCATTTAGGAATGAAAAAAAAAAAAGGTAATTTTATCTGCAAACAGACCCCAAGAGGAGTTTTTCTAGAACTAAAACAGGCTTTTGTAGATGATTCAGTTTGATGTTTCCCTTTCAACCCGCTGCTCAGAGACACAGCCAAGAGTCTTACCTTTGCAGCAGCTAGAAACAGCTGAGGAGAGTTTGCTTTCAAATGTTAAGTCACTAAGAATGGGATGCACTAACATTGTATTACCCTAGCAATTCCAGGGCTTTCACATTAAAAATACGTATAAATTTTCAAAACATTTTCATGCCGATATTTTTAGCCCCAAAGAACATTTAACCCCTGCTTGAAGTTCTAGCAAATTAGAGATTAATCATGGGAAGATCTGGTAAAGTGAGTTCCAGCTGACCCTTGAACAACATGGGTCTGAACCGTGCAGGTCCACTTATATGTGAATTTTTACTGTAAACATGTGTGAATTTTTACATGTGAATTTACTGTAAACATGTGTGTTTACAGTAGTAAACATGATTTGAGTTGGTTGAATTCACAGATGTGAGAGTTGGACCATACAGAAGGCTGAGCACCAAAGAGCTGATCCTGTAGAATTGTGGTGCTGGACCAGTCAGAATGACTGCGATCCAAAAGTCAACAAGCAATAATGCTGGAGAGGGTGTGGAGAAAAGGGAACCCTCTTACACTGTTGGTGGGAATGCAAATTAGTACTGCCACTATGGAGAACAGTGTGGAGATCCTTAAAAAATTGCAAATAGAACTGCCTTAAGACCCAGCAATCCCACTGCTGGGCATACACACCAAGGAAACCAGAATTGAAAGAGACACGTGTACCCCAATGTTCATCGCAGCACTGTTTATAATAACCAGGACATGGAAGCAACCTAGATGTCCATCAGCAGATGAATGGATAAGAAAGCTGTGGTACATATACACAATGGAGTATTACTCAGCCATTAAAAAGAATACATTTGAATCAGTTCTAATGAGATGGATGAAGCTGGAGCCGATTATACAGAGTGAAGTAACCCAGAAAGAAAAACACCAATACAGTATACTTACACATATATATGGAATTTAGAAACATGGTAATGATAAACCTGTATGTGAGACAGCAAAAGAGACACAGATGTATAGAACAGCCTTTTGGACTCTGTGGGAGAGGGAGAGGGTGGGATGATTTGGGAGAGTGGCAGTGTAACATGTATGATATCATAAGCGAAATGAATTGCTGGTCTAGGTTCAATGCAGGATGCAGGATGCTTGGGACTGATGCATGGGGATAATCCAGAGAGATGGTGGGGGAGCAGAAGTGGGGGGGTCGGGATAGGGAGTTCATGTACACTCGTGGCTGATTCATGTCAATATATAGCAAAATGAATACAGTATTGTAAAGCAAAACAAACTAAAAAATAAAAATTAATTAAAAAAAAAAAAAAGAATTGTGGTGCTGTAGAAGACTTGAGAGTCCCCTAGATGGCACAGAGATCAAACCAGTCAATCTTAAAGGAAATCAACCCTGAATATTCATTGCAAAGACTGATTCTGATGCTGAAGCTCCAGTACTTTGGCCACCTGCTTTGAAGAGGTGGCTCATTAGAAAAGGCTCTAATGCTGGGAAAGATTAAGTGCAGGAGAAGAAGAGGGTGACAAAGGATGAAATGGTTGGATGACATCACCAACTCAATGGGCATGAGTTTGAACCAACTCCAAGAGATAGTGAAGCACCAAGAAGCCTGGTACACTGCAGTTCATGGGGTACCAAGAATCAAGCATGACTTAGCAACTGAACAACAGAAACAGATGCCTGTATAAGAAGGGCTGACTATAAATTATACTTGGATTTGTGACTTCACAGAGGGTCAGCACCCCTATCCTTGTGTTGTTCAAGGATCAATTGTGCCAGTAACTGATGGACATTCCAACTTACTAATAACGATATGCTATACTGATTGGTGATACTTATAACCTAGTAGTTGGAAGCAGTATAAATAGTTTAAATTTCCTTTTATCTTTAAAGGACAGTACATTAATTCTATGACATTTTAAAGAGTTTTTTTTCTGATTCCAGTTCATATAACACATTCACCTTTTATTTTCATGTCAAAAAACAGGACAAAATCAGATGGATGATCTCACAAGTTTCAAAGGTGCAGGTATGAGAGCAGTATGAACATATATTGATAAATATCTGTAGGTGACTAGTGGTTTATGCAATATGTTCTCATTTATACAACATTGTATTTTATTATTTAAACCTGTTTCTAAGAATTTGCATGCATATAGCAGATTTTATGCTTTAATTTATCTTCTGTATCAATTATTTAGTTTGTCTTTCCCTATACAGGCTCATAAAAATCTTGATTTCTGTTTTTTAAAAAACTTACTTTTTGTCCTGTCTTCACCAAGTAAAATTGTAATGCATGATGTGACAAATGGTTCTCTTTAAAATTAGATGCTTCAAGGTAATGTCTCTGGACTACCCTGCTATGAGGGAGAAAACAAAAAATGCTTATGAGAGATTATATCTTCTTTCTTTTCTGAAACCTGATTTTGTGCTAACATGCTTGTTTGACTTGTTCAGAAGAAAATGGTACAAATATAATGATTCTCTGTATTCTGGATATGGAAGTTCAATGGCATTGAATACTTCATAAATGAAATGCAGACTTTTGAGATCCTGTTTTCCTTGAGGCTTTAGCAATCTTGAGAGCACTAAAATGGAGCTGTCCTTTGAAGGGAAAAATCCTACAGATGGTAAGAGTGAGAATGAAGGTGAAGGTGTAGCGTTTTTCTTTCTTTATGAAAGTGATCATTACCCACCCAAAGCCATTGCAGAATATTGTTCTACCTTAAATTGTAACATACACCCGAAGATTTCTTCTTTGTTGTGTTGAAGAAACATAATTTTGTATTGTCTCTTTATCATTATAAAAAGTTTTAGTGTGATGTTTTTGAAAGATCCTCTCAAAACTTAGAGTGATAAAACTTATTTAAAGGATGTTTTTCATTTCTGTTATTAAGATTTGCAGTGTATCAGCTTCCCTGGTAGCGCCACTGGTAAAGAATCTGCCTGCAATGCAGGAGACCCTGGTTTAATTCCTGAGTCAAGAAGATCCCCTGGAGAAGGGATAGGTTACCCACTCCAGTATTCTTGCCTAGAGAATCCCCATGGACAGAGGAGCCTGGCGGGCGACAGTCCATGGGGTCCCAAAGAGTTGGATACAACCAAGCAGCTAAGCACAGCACGGCATAGCATTTTAGACTGTAAATGGTCTTTAAAAGAAAGATTAAAGATCATGTGCAAAAATGGGTTAAGATTCAGAGTACTCTAACGCTCTCCTTTCCAGATTGGTCTTTATTAATCCTCCTTTCTTTTATCCCCCGCCCCCTACCCTTTTTCTCCCTTGTTGTTCACTTCTTAACCCATAATTTCTTTCTCCCTGTCTCTTTTTTGCATCCCATTCTCAAGCATTTTTATTCCTTTTTGATCCTTGGAGCTTGTGAGGAGTGATACCTACCTACCTTATCACCAAATATGAATAAAATCCAGTTTCTTGGGCAAATTCCCTGTAGGACAGCAGAAAGAGACCTCAGACCTATTTGAAGTCAATTGCAGAAAACTTGGAAACATTTTCAACTTGCCACAATGATGTTTAAGTCAGTACTACCAAATATCTAATGCTTTGATGTTTAAGTTATGAACAGAAACTTTTATGTAGGCAAAGATTGTTGGGTAAATGTTACATTATTTTAATCTTAAAATGCCAAAATTATGAGAATGTTAATTTATGTATAGTTTGATATTTTGTAAAGTAAGTTCAGCATAAAACAGCTTAAGAATTACATATAATTCTTTAAGACTCACCTTTACCTCTGTAATTGAACCCTTATTTAATGTTTCTATTTTAAAGTTAGCAATGTATAGCATAGAATTATGTCATTTTTAATTATATTAATAACTAAATTTCTATAATAGAATTAATGTTAATTTGGTGAAGACATCATTTGGAAAAATAGTCACTAGATTGAAAATAAAGCAAAACTACTTGAAAAAGGAGTTTATAACTTTGTTATATGACACCAATAGTCAGACAACATAAAGGAAAAAGATTCCTTAGAATCACAAAATAAGAAATACAGTTGACCCTTGAATAGCATGAATTTGAACTGTATGGGTCCACTTACATGTGGATATTTTTCAATAGTAAATCCTATGGTGCTTCGCAGTTGGTGGTTGGTTGGATCCACAGATGGAGCAGAACTAGATACAAAGGCCAACCATAATTATATGGGGATTAACCCTCATGCTGTTCAAGGATCAACTGTACTGTGAGATGAGTTCAATAAGCAATGTGTAAGACCTATGTGGAAGTTGAAAAAAATTTAAGTCTTTACCAAGAAATATTGGAATAGATTTTAATTAATGGAGACTTTTCTTTTTCTTGAATCATATAATTTCAAAGTTCAAATATAATTTGAAAATGTCTATATTCTTTTTGTTTTAACAGATATCTTGTGAAGCTCTAATGAAACTATTGTTTTATTAGCAAAGTTCAAGAGATAGATTTTTAGGACAGAAACTTTAAAACCAAACTCAACCTTATATTATAATAAATATATTTGATTTCTAAACCAAATGATATTGGGATAAAAAGAAAAGTGAAACTGCCATTTTAATATTACTACTGAATTTCAGACAACTTGATTCAAACAGTGGAAATGTGTGAAAGAAACATAGGTTAAATTTTATATAATCTCTAAGAAGAAAATTTTTAAGTAGAGTGTTAATGTCAAAAACTATAAATCAGATCAACAGAATTGGCACCTAATATTTTTAAACTGTGCATTTTAAAAAGCCATACATGAGTTAAGTAGAAAATAACCAAGTATGAAAATATTTGCCATATGTATGTCTATCATACAAACAGTTTTTTAAAATTGGCAGTTGATAGAAAGCCTAAGAGAGAAGCAGACGATGATAATAAAAAGGCAAGCCAGAAATGCAGGTGACCAGTAAAAAGACTGCTTGACCCCAGAAGAAATTTAAAGTGTATTTTTATAGCGCTGTTCAGTTCTATATGATTTGGTTTAGTGTTTACATTTGAGTTTGTATGTTGGTCTCCCCTACTAGTCTGAGTTCATTTAATATGAGATCTGTCATCTTGATTTTTTTTTGTTGTTTTGAATGCCCGCTACCTTTCCCAACTCCAGTCACATAGTCAGATAGATGAAAAGATGAAAAGGTAGTTGATGGATGAAATAATTTTGAGATTACATATATTTTTAATTCATTACTGCTGGTTATAGATGAAGAATATAGATTTGAGACTGCTTTCAAGTTTAGCTTCTGTAACACAGTGCATTATGTATTCACAATGAATACAGATTTTGAGTTAAGGGATTTGAGTACTTTTTGACATAACTGTTTTACTGCTCATGGTTTTCAGCGTACTTTAAAACAAATACACTATCAACTTTTGAGAATTCTTTCAGATCACAATATAAATCTAGTTCTCTAGCTACTTTAAGAGACCAGGGGAGGTATCTAGCTGTTGAAAATGCAGAGCAAGAGTGGAAAGAGACATATACTACAGAATATAATAATAAGTTATTTATGTCCATCATCTTCTATTAGAATGCATTTTTTAAGAGGTTAGACTTTGGTTACTAACACTAGAATATGTCTGGCACACAAGAAGTACTCAGTAAGTTTTTTGAATGAAGGAAAGGCCCTGATTCTGTTTCTAAAATGGATTTATTTTAACTGGAGGATAATTACTTTGCAGTATTGTGAGTTTTTGCCATACATCAACACCTGATTCAGTTTTGTGTCCCCTCTTTTTTTATACATCTTGCATGGTTTTACATCACCTTGATAACTGTCATAGGTAGCAGCAAAATTTTTCATTGATGTCACATAATTTACATAATCTTTCCCCTAATATTAGATATTTGGGTTGCTTGCTTTTGTTATTTATGTATAATGCCATGGGAGAATACATTCTTGCTTATACTTTTTTTTTTAATTACACATGGTTATATTGTTAGGATAAATTCCTAGAAATAGCCTTACTGGGTGAATAGACTGAATATATTTTTTTGGCTCCTGACTCAAATTTCCAGCATATCTATTTATTAGCAAATACATAATAATGTCACTTATATGACTTACCCAGTTTTCATGGCCGCAAAACCCTGCAGTCCTCATAAAGGTACTTTGTAGATATTTTATTCATTTGAAGATTTACATTGGAAGTCTGAGTCCTCATAAATAATACATTCATAGAAAAAGGAAAAGGCAATGCATTTTGAGTCAAAGCAAACTGACAGCAAGGGTAGTGTATTTCATCACATAATACAGAGAAAATAGCAAGACGATAATAACTGGTATTAATTCCTGAAAGTGTTTAAACATGCCAATTAAGTAGAAAGCCAGGAAGTATCATGGTGAATATTGAAAATAGGCCTATTATCTTTTTCCTTTCTTCTGTGCTGCCTTTTTTAGTGGAAAGGGAGGGAGACTTTGTATTTTTTAATTAACTCGTTATAGAATTCATAAGCATTTTTAAACTGTACATAACTTTTTAACTTTTATTTTTCAGTGGAGAAATTATCAAGGTGGTACTAGTTTGCTTATATCCTGGAATGCTGGAAATTATGAGAACTATCATTGCAGTATTTTTATTTATGCACCCTTTTAAAATTGCATTTTTGTTGTTGTTGAATGCCTCTAAAAATTTAGACGTCTGCCTGGTACAGTTAGGATCTGCTGATACCTCTGTGCCTTGGCTTCTCCCTTCCTGAAAGTGTGTTATTTAAGCTTTCCTCATTTCACAGGAGTTGACCATTAGCATTCCATACTCTGGATCAGTTCCTATACCTTGTTTGCAGGGAGATGTACCCTCATGGATTGCCTCCAGGCCTATGATATTCATCTATTTCCTGTCTTTATTGGTGTTACTGATTTTGGGATGAGATATCCTGGATTCCCTTCCAAGTTATATATTAACAGTGATTTGTCATTAAATTTTAGCTATTTGTTTTCTAATTACTGTCTCTACCTGCAATATATTGATTAGATTCCTTATTTGACTTCTCTAAGTTGGTTTTTACCTTATCACCATTCCTAGCATAGTGTTAGTTCTCTATTTTTACACAAGTCTAGTAATTGAGAAGTAACATGACCATGGGATTGTGAAAAATAATAAACTATTCGTACTTAAAGAATATGGTTACTATTGAACACTTTTAGTTCAGGTCAGTCTCTCAGCCATGTCCGACTCTGCAACCCCATGGACTACAGCATGCCAGGCTTCCCTGTCCATCACCAACTCCCAAAGCGCGCTCAAACTTATGTCCATTGAGTTGGTGATGTCTCACTGAACACTTTACATTACAAAATAGGACACCAGAAGTTGACAAAAATATAAAAAGAAGTGTCAAAATTTCAGTCTTGGTAGGAGATCTGAATACCTGTATGCTGCTGTATAAGGGATACCAAAGCTCATCAAGGATAAAATAGATTTAAATAGCACAGCAGCAACCTTGACCTTGTATCCATATATATCACACTCTACCCACCATGCAGAATAGTTTTCAAGTACTCATGGAAAAGTTAGAGACACAGATAAATATAATATGAAGCTGGTTTTAATTATTTTCTAAGATTACTGTCATACAAATTTTATTCTCTAATATGATGCATAAACATAGAACTTAAAAAGGTGAACTTCGTTTAGAAGTTTAGTTTTCCAAATTTGACCACATGATACTCGTTAAAGAAAGGGGTATGTCATGGAATCGACTCTGGAGTTACCATTCAGATTTCCTGACTGTATTAAGGCTTAAGACCCCTCACTCTAAACTGAAAATCATTCTGTCCTTCCTTATTTGATTCTGAGTCTATTTTCAATTTTATTCCTGTTTTAGCTCTACTTTATCTCAGACCTTCTCAATTCTATGAAATGGCAAAAAGATTCTTTGCTAATCCCTTTCTAGAAATCTAAGATAGAAATTAAGTTGTTTTCCTTCCTAAATGGATCTCCTCTTTCCCTCTGAAGTATTACATTAATTTCAAAAGAACAAACTAGCATTTTGATGCTAGTTTCTTTAGTCATTGAAACAACCTCTGCTTTTACTGAACATATATCACTGTGCTAAAAATTAAAATTGCATTGATAGGAGAAGACATCATGAGTATTCAATTTTGGTATACGTTTCTCTTTTTTTTTTATTTCTGTATTTCAGCTTTCTGAATAAATTTTATAAAGTAAACTTTAGACAGTGCCACTACTTGCTTTTTTTTAAATAAGAGATTGGTGTTTTTATTTAGTGATTTATTTTTAATAGGAATCTTTATTTCATTGAATTTCTCTTTCTTTCATCTCTTACGTCTTTCTTCCTCTTATTTTACCCAATGGCATTTTCTTCATGCTGTGCTAAATTTCATGTCTCATCTCTCAGAAATATGAGAAACATTTATAAGATTTTTTTAATATCGAGTGTATGCCAGTTAAGTTTGTAAACAAACTAGAATGAGTTGGTATGTGGTAATGATGAGATGCTGTTAATTAAAAGATAAACCAAGGAAACATGTTATTTTGTTATGATGATTTGAAAAGTCAGATATTACTCTGTTCTTTGGAGAGCATACTAGGAAATCAAAGGCAAAACACTCCTATATTTTATAATGCTTATTTCTTTCCTTTTGACGTGAGCTTAAAAAAAATCATATGAAGTAAATGACAAGATAATTGCTTCCACTTTTAAAAATATAAATAAAATGTCTAGTAAAGACTTTGCAAGAAGAGCTGGGGTGAAATTTTCAGCATGAAAAAATGATTTCTGAGACACTGCCTCTTATACCCAGACCCCTAGAAATGTTCCCCAGCCATCCATAAAAAAGTTATTGAATTTATATTTCAGTTATGAAACAGGTACCAATAGCAGTATCTATAGTGCTTTGCTTTTTTATGGAAGTATGGTTGATTTATAATGTTGTTAGTTTCAGGTGTACAATAGTGACACAGTTGCATATATATTCTTTAATGCTTACCTTCACCTAGATTCTTATGTTTTATAGTCTAATGTGCTAATTTTTGACCAGCTGAATAATTATTACAAGCTGTAAAGCTTATTGTTATTTTCTTCCTTGACTGCCATCTGTCAGAATCCAAAGGGAAGATAAAAATCTCACTGAACCATGAGAGATTCTGTACTGCTTGACGTGCCTTCTAAGGAGACACACCTATACGGAAGACAAAAATTAATGCTGCATTTTAAAGAGACTCTTTGTTACTTCATTGCAGGTGGGGAACACAAGGCGACTTCACCACTACTCATCCACGGCCGGTGGTCAAAGTAAAACTCTTCACAGAGAGCACTGGCGTCCTGGCTCTTGAAGATAAAGAACTGGGAAGGGTGAGTTACAGTCAGCGCCACATGTCCCAGGCAGCACGATTTTAACCTCTCTTGGTTTAGACTTGAGGTGGACCAACATGCAGTGTGTGAACTACATTAGTAATTTATTTGTAATTTCCTATGAGCCCAGCTTACATCTCGGCTTTACTAAACATAACTGCTGTAATTAGACTGTGTTGTGATGGGTCTTGGGTGTGTATGTTCAGTTCAGTTCATTTCAGTCACTCAGTCGTGTCCGACTCTGCGACCCCATGTATCGCAGCACGCCAGGCCTCCCTGTCCATCACCAACTCCCGGAGTTCACTCAGACTCACGTCCATCGACTCCTTGATGCCATCCAGCCATCTCATCCTCGGTCGTCCCCTTCTCCTCCTGCCCCCAAGTCCCTCCTAGCATCAGAGTCTTTTCCAAGGAGTCAACTCTTTGCATGAGATGGCCAAAGTACTAGAGCTTCAGCTTCAGCATCATTCCTTCCAAAGAAATCCCAGGGTTGATCTCCTTCAGAATGGACTGGTTGGATCTCCTTGCAGTCCAAGGGACTCTCAAGAGTCTTCTCCAACACCACAGTTCAAAAGCATCAATTCTTCGGCGCTCAGCCTTCTTCACAGTCCAACTCTCACATCCATACATGACCATAAGAAAAACCATAGCCTTGACTAGATGGACCTTAGTTGGCAAAGTAATGTCTCTGCTTTTGAATATACTATCTAGGTTGGTAGTAACTTTTCTTCCAAGGAGTAGGCATCTTTTAATTTCATGGCTGCAGTCACCATCTGCAGTGATTTTGGAGCCCGAAACAATAAAGTCTGCCACTGTTTCTACTGTTTCCCCATCTATTTCCCATGAAGTGATGGGGCCAGATGCCATGATCTTCGTTTTCTGAATGTTGAGCTTTAAGCCAACTTTTTCACTCTCCTCTTTCACTTTCAACAAGAGGCTTTTTAGCTCCTCTTCACTTTCTGCCATAAGGGTGGTGTCATCTGCATATCTGAGGTTATTGATATTTCTCCCGGCAATCTTGATTCCAGCTTGTGTTTCTTCCAGTCCAGCATTTCTCATGATGTACTCTGCATATAAGTTAAATAAGCAGGGTGACAATATACAGCCTTGACGTACTCCTTTTCCTATTTGGAACCAGTCTGTTGTTCCATGTCCAGTTCTAACTGTTGCTTCCTGACCTGCATACAGATTTCTCAAGAGGCAGGTCAGGTGGTCTGGTATTCCCATCTCTTTCAGAATTTTCCACAGTTTATTGTGATCCACACAGTCAAAGGCTTTGGCATAGTCAATAAAGCAGAAATAGATGTTTTTCTGGAACTCTCTTGCTTTTTCCATGATCCAGCGGATGTTGGCAATTTGATCTCTGGTTCCTCTGCCTTTTCTAAAACCAGCTTGAACATCAGGGAGTTCACGGTTCACATATTGCTGAAGTCTGGCTTGGAGAATTTTGAGCATTACTTTACTAGCATGTGAGATGAGTGCAATTGTGCGGTAGTTTGAGCATTCTTTGGCATTGCCTTTCTTTGGAATTGGAATGAAAACTGACCTTTTCCAGTCCTGTGGCCACTGCTGAGTTTTCCAAATTTGCTGGCAAATTGAGTGCAGCACTTTCACAGCATCATCTTTCAGGATTTGAAACAGCTCAACTGGAATTCCATCACCTCCACTAGCTTTGTTCGTAGTGATGCTTTCTAAGGCCCACTTGACTTCACATTCCAAGATGTCTGGCTCTAGATTAGTCATCACATCATCATGATTATCTGGGTCATGAAGATCTTTTTTGTACAGTTCTTCTGTGTATTCTTGCCACCTCTTCTTAATATCTTCTGCTTCTGTTAGGTCCAGACCAGTTCTGTTCTTTATCGAGCCCATCTTTGCATGAAATGTTCCCTTGGTATCTCTAATTTTCTTGAAGAGATCTCTAGTCTTTCCCCTTCTGTTGTTTTCCTCTATTTCTTTGTATTGATCACTGAAGAAGGCTTTCTTATCTCTTCTTGCTATTCTTTGGAACTCTGCATTCAGATGCTTATATCTTTCCTTTTCTCCTTTGCTTTTCGCCTCTCTTCTTTTCACAGCTATTTGTAAGGCCTCCCCAGACAGCCATTTTGGGTGTGTAAGAGGAACCCATAACGTCATAGTCACTGACTGAGTCATTCCTGTCACATGTACTTCACTGGCCAGCAAGGGAGTGGTACAGACTGACTCATCCTTCTTGGTGAAAGGTAACCCTGATTTAAATGTTTCTGTCCGTGGACTAAAAGCATCCTCTTTATCTTTGAAGTCATCTGTTCTTTATATTGTGATTAGACTGATTACAGAATATCTCTATCTCAAGTGCATTTCTCTCTTATACCTATTTTCCTCTGTGCGAAGATTTTTGTCACACACCTTTTAACACAAAATTATTTTTCCCCCCATGGCCACCTTCTGATACCTAGAATATGAGTGCTGAGTCACTTTAGTCGTGTCTGACTCTTTGCGACCTTATGGATTGTAGCCTGCCAGACTTCTCTGTCCATGCGATTTTCCAGGCAAAGGTACCAGAGTAGATTGTCATTTCCCCCTCCAGGGGATCTTCCCGGTCCCCTCTAATTCCTGTCTGTTTCACCCACACTCAGCATCTTCTGACTGTAAAAGCACTAACATTAACATGTTGTGCTCTCAGCAACTCTCTGTGTGAAAGATTTTCTGCAGTAGATGTGTTCCAATGAGTCGTCTATGAAGTTATCTTCTGTCATGTGGCTCTATTTCACTCAGACCTGAGTGCTGCTTTCATAGATATTTTCCAGAGGATAAAGCCTGGAGAAATCTCTCTTAGGGATTTCTCGTGACGGTGGATTGCTGCTGTGATGCTCCATGCTGAAGGACCCTAGGATTAGTGTGTATACTGAATTTTTTCCCCTTAAAGTTAGAATTGCTGTTGATTTCAAATCTTCCTCCTTTTCTGTCTACACCTTTGCAGTTCCTTTTCATTTCTAGAGATTTTGTGAATCTCTACCCACAGTCCAGAAGTTGGGAGCCTGCACTTACATTCTGTATTTCCTCTTCTGTTTCCCTGTTGCACCTATTTCTTAATTACCTAAGAGAGCTAAACCATAATGTTCATTTATTCGTGTGCTTGTATATGTGTGCATTTATTCATGCAACAAAGGTGTACAGCTGGCATAATCTAAGAGAAGAGCCCTGGGGATTCCATACAGTATATGGAGAGATCACAACAGACAACACAGAAATACAAAGGATCATAGGAGAATCAGCAATTATATGCCAATAAGATGGACAATGTGGAAGAAATGGATGAATTCTTAGAAAAATACAACTTTCCAAATCTGAACCAGGAAGAAATATAAAATCTTAACAGTCCTATCACAAGCAAGTAAATTGAAACTGTAATCAGAAATCATCCAGCAAACAAAAGCCCAGGTCGAGACAGCTTCACAACTGAATTCTACCAAAAATTTAGAGAAGCGCTAACACCGATCCTACTGAAACTCTTCCAGAAAATTGCAGAGGAAGGTAAGCTTCCAAACTCATTGTATGAGTCCACTATCACTCTAATATCAAAACCTGAAAAAGATGCCACATAAAAAGAGAAAACTACAGGCCAATAATATAAAATCTTAACAGTCCTATCACAAGCAAGTAAATTGAAACTGTAATCAGAAATCATCCAGCAAACAAAAGCCCAGGTCGAGACAGCTTCACAACTGAATTCTACCAAAAATTTAGAGAAGCGCTAACACCGATCCTACTGAAACTCTTCCAGAAAATTGCAGAGGAAGGTAAGCTTCCAAACTCATTGTATGAGTCCACTATCACTCTAATATCAAAACCTGAAAAAGATGCCACATAAAAAGAGAAAACTACAGGCCAATATCACTGATGAACATAGATGCAAAAATCCTTAATAAAATTTTAGCAATCAGAATCCAACAACACATTAAAAAAATCATATACCATGACCAAGTGAGCTTTATCAAGGATTCTTCAATATCTGCAAATCAATCAATGTAATTCACCACATTAACAAATTGAAAAATAAAAGCCATATGATTTTCTCAATAGATGCAGAGAAAGTCTTTGACAAAATTGAACATCCATTTATGATACAAAAACTCTCCAGAAAGCAGGAATAGAAGGAACATACCTCAATATAATAAAACTGTATATGAGAAACCCACAGGAAACATTATCCTCAATGGAGAAAAATAGAAAGCATTACTCCTAAGGTCAGGAACAAGACAAGCGTGCCTACTTTCACCACTACTATTCAACATAGTTCTGGAAGTTTTGGCCACAACAATCAGAACAGAAAAAGAAATAAAACGAATCCAAATTGGAAAAGAAGTAAAACTCTCACTGTTTGCAGATGACATGATCCTCTACATAGAAAACCCTACAGACTCCACCAAAAAATTACTAGAGCTAATCAATGAATTCTGGAAGTTTTGGCCACAGCAATCAGAGCAGAAAAAGAAATAAAAGGAATCCAGATTGGAAAAGAAGAAGTAAAGCTCTCACTGTTTGCAGATGACATGATCCTCTACATAGAAAACCCGAAAGACTCCACCAAAAAATTACTAGAGCTAATCAATGAATATAGTAAAGTTACAGGATATAAAATCAACACACAGAAATCCCTTGCATTTCTATACACTAATAATGAGAAAGTAGAAAAAGAAATTAAGGAAACAATTCCATTCACTACTTCAATGAAACGAATAAAATACTTATGAATATATCTACCTAAAGAAACTAGAGATCTATATATAGAAAACTAAATCAAGGAGGACACTAATAGATGGAGAAATATATCATGTTCATAGATTGGAAGAATCAATATAGTGAAAATGAGTATACTACCCAAAGCAATCTACAGATTGAATGCAATCCCTATCAAGCTACCAGCGGCATTTTTCACAGAGCTAGAACAAATAATTTCAAGATTTGTATGGAAATACAAAAAACCTTGAATAGCCAAAACAAGCTTGAGAAAGAAGGATAGAACTGGAGGAATCAACCTGCCTGACTACAAAGCCACAGTCATCAAGACAGTATGGTACTGGCACAAAGACAGAAATATAGATCAATGGAACAAAATAGAAGATTTAGAAAAAGCAAAGGAACCAGCGATTAAATTGCCAACATCTGTTGGATCATCGAAAAAGCAAGAGAGTTTGAGAAAAACATCTACTTCTGCTTTATTGACTAGGCCAAAGGCTTTGACTGTATGGTCACAACAAACTGTGGAAATTTTTTAAAGACATGGGAATGCTAGACAACCTGACCTGCCTCCTGAGAAATCTATGCAGGTCAAGAAGCAACAGTTAGAACTAGACATGTAACAACAGACTGGTTCCTAATTGGGAAAGGAGTACATCAAGGCTGTATATTGTCACCCTACTTATTTAACTTATATGCAGAGAACATTATGTGAAATGCTGAGCTGGATGAAGGACAAGCTGGCATCAAGATTGCCTGGAGAAATATCAATAACCTCAGATATTCAGGTGACACCACCCTTATGGCAGAAGGTGAACAGGAACTAAAGGGCCTCTTGATGAAAGTGAAAGAGGAGAGTGAAAATGCTGGCTTAAAACTCAACATTCAGAAAACTGAGATCATTGCTTCTGGTCCCATTCAGTTCAGTTCAGTCGCTCAGTCGTGTCCGACTCTTTGCGACCCCATGAATCGCAGCATGCCAGGCCTCCCTGTCCATCACCAACTCCCGGAGTTCACTCAGACTCATGTCCATTGACTCCGTGATGCCATCCAGCCATCTCATCCTCGGTCGTCCCCTTCTCCTCCTGCCCCCAATCCCTCCAGCATCAGGGTCTTTTCCAATGAGTCAACTCTTCGCATAAGGTGGCCAAAGTACTGGAGCTTCAGTTTCAGCATCATTCCTTCCAAAGAAATCCCAGGGCTGATCTCCTTCAGAATGGACTGGTTGGATCTCCTTGCAGTCCAAGGGACTCTCAAGAGTCTTCTCCAACACCACAGTTCAAAAGCATCATTTCTTCTGGTCCCATTACTTCATGGCAAATAGATGGGGAAACAATGGAAACAGTGAGGGACTATTTTGGGGGGCTCCAAAGTTACTGCAGATGGTGACTGCAGCCATGAAATTAAAAGACACTTGCTCCTTGGAAGAAAACCTGTGACCAACTTAGCATATTAAAAAAAAGAGACATTACTTTGCCAACAAGAGTCTGTCTAGCCAAAGCTATGATTTTTCCTGTAGTTATGTATGGATGTGAGAGTTGGACTGAGTGCTGAAGATTTGATGCTTTTGAACTGTGGTGTTGAGGAATTCTCTTGAGAATCCCTTGACTGCCAGGAGATCCAACCAGTCAGTCCTAAAGAAATCAGTCCTGAATTTTCATTGGAAGGACAGATGCTGAAGCTGAAACTCCAATCCTGTGCCCACCTGATGTGGAGAACTGACTCATTTGAAAAGACATTGTTGCTGGGAAAGATTGAGGGCAGGAGGAGAAGGGGATAACAGAGGATGAGATGGTTGGACGGCATCACCGACTCGATGGACATAAATTTGAGTAGGCTCTGGGAGTTGGTGATGGACTGGGAGGCCTGGCGTGCTGCAGTCCATGGGGTCACAAAGAGTCAGACATGATTGAGCAAGTGACTGAACTGATGCAACTTCTAAATAATGTGCATGAATGGTATATTTTCCAGTTGTTTGTATATCTGAGAAAGGCCTTGTACTCCTGTGTTCCCATCATACACAAAAGACAATTTTTCTATCTGTATAAGAGTTTCTCAACCTCAGCACTATTGATGTTCTGAGGAAGGTAATTATTTGCTGTTGGGAGCACTCCTGTGCATTTTTGATATCTCAGTAGCATTCCTGACCTCCAGTCAATATATGCCAGTAGTCTCATCCCCTCTTAAGTAAAGTCAATAAGAAATGTCTCCAGACATTGCCAAGTGTCCCCTGGGAGCAGAGCTACTTGCAAGCCACTGATCTATAATAATGACCTCAGTAGGTTCCATGATTATAAATGTGTTCATGGGTTAATGACATCCCAGTTTTAAATTGTCTTCCTTGGAGCTTTAGATTTGTATATCTAACTGGCATACTTGGTATTTCTAGTGTATTAACGGATATCACACACTAAATATTTTTGAAATAAGAACTTTTGATGAGCAACCCCATCCAGTTGTCCATAGAGGTTGTTGTCAAGGCAGTGACCTCAGCTTGCCCTTTTCTTCTTCTTTGACAAATATCTAGTCTATTTACAAGTTCTGTCAGCTTTTTCCTAAATTTATACTGAGTTGGTTCACACTTTAACATTTTTTCTACCCTGATTCAAGACAGTTTCTCACTAGGAGTAGTCCACTTACTGCTTCCTCTTTGTCATCCTGTCCCCTCTGATTCAGCTTTCACACCTCAGCCACTATTATCTATGTAAAATTCAACACAGAAGCACATCTTTCTGTCTTTAAAACCTTACATTGTCTTCTCATCTATTTGGAAGAAAAAACTCAGATTCTTCATCGTAGTATGGTATGCCCAGGAAGGGTTCTCAAAGTGGGACCGTGTACCAGCAGCATCAGCAACACCTGGAAGATGGTTACAAATTCAGATTCTCAAGCCCAAATCTCTCTCTGCTGGATCAGAAATTTGGTGGGTAGGATGCCACAGTCTCTTTTAACAAGGCCTCATCATTGGACAACCAACATTGAAGAACTCCACTCCACCGGAACAGGTCTCTCTAAATTTATCTGCTATCACACTCACCTTGTTTACTATGATTCTTCCTTCATGCTTGGCTTTCTTTCTTCAAACATGATCAGATTTTAAATTGTGGGTCAGGACTTCCCTGGTGCAGTGGTTAAGAATCCACCTGCAGTCTAGATGCTTGTATTTATTTTGACTGTTTTATTGCATCTATTGGGCTTCCCTGATGACTCAGATGGTAAAGAATCTGCCTGTGATGCAGGAGACCTGGGTTTGATCCCTGGGTCGGAAAGATCCTCTGGAGAAGGGAATGGCAATCCACTCTAGTGTTCTTGCCTGGAAAATCCCATGTACAGAGGAGTCTGGCAGGCTGCAGAACCTGGGGTCGTAAAGAGTCAGACACGACTGAGTGACTAACAACAATTGCATCTATAAGATTCTCCACTACAGTGAATAGATATAGTGAAAGTGGACATTCTAGTCTTATTCTTGATCTTAGGGAAGAAACATTCAGTCTTTGAATATCAAATATAGCATTAATTGGGACTTCCCTGGTGGTCCAGTGGTTTAAGAATCTGCCTGCCGATTCAGGGGACAGGGGTTTTATCCCTGATCCAGGAGGATTCCACATGCCATGGACAACTAAGCCCATGCGCCACAACTGTTGAAGCCTGCATGCTCTAGAGCCCATGTTCTGCAGCAAGAGAAGCAGCTGCAATAAGAAGCCTGCATGCAGCAACAAGGACCCAGTGCAGCCAAAAGTATGTTTATTAATTAGTTAATTTTCAAAAACATGTGCACTCACACACAATTAAAAGAAAATGGTGGTCATCTCTGGATGGTAGAGCTGTTAGTAATGTTTTCTATATATTTATCTACTTTTACATGTAGGGTCCTAAGAGTTGGACACAGCGTAGCAACTGAACCACTACCACCATACTTAGAAACAACATAAAAAGTTTAATTTGAAGAAAAAAGCCTTACATCATCTGAAGTCTGTAGTATAAAATGATATAATTCTGTATCTGGGGATCTTGGCTGAGTGAAGTTTATAAATTAAAATTTAGTGTGGTATTTGAAAGATGAGTAAACAGCCCTTAAAATAGATTGATACCACAAGGTGATACCATTAAATGGCTGTAATATAAGAAACTGAAAATAACAAATGCTGACAAGGATGCAGATCAACAGCTTAAACTTACAACGTATTGTATGATTTGTTCTAAAAGAAGCAATACTGTAGAAACCAGAAATAGATGAACTGACCAGGGATTGACCCAAGGGGGAAGTGGTTGTCTGTAAATGGTGTTCAGGGATCTTTCAAGGTGAAGGAGTATTTATGTGTGACACTGGATATCGGGTATATGGATGTATGCATTTGCCTAAGCACATAGAACTGTACATACAGGAGATCAGTCAAGATGGAGGAGTAAGAGAATGTGGAGCTCACATGTATTTGAACACATCAAAAGTACACCTCCATGTCTAACAGTTCTCACTGAAAACTAACTGGAAACTGACAGAAAGACTCCTGCTCAGCCAAGGCTGTAGAAAAGATACAAATATCCAGTATGAAGAGAAGAAAAGCAGTCCTCTTGAGCCTTGTGATACTGCACAGGAACTTAGAGAAGAAGTGAGAATACAGCTGGACCCCTGCCCTAGGGAATGTGCAGTGAGAGCCACAGATTACACACCTTAGTCCTGGGGTCCGAAACAGGGGAGGCTGGCTGGCTGGAGAACTGCTGGGACAAAAGCGTAAGCTCTGGGAACCCTAAACTCAGCTTGTGAGCAGCAGGAGTGCACTGGCTTCTCCCCCAAGTCAGAGTGGAGGGAGGTCTGTCCTGGAGGCTGCCAGGTTTCCCAGGACACTGGACCTGAGGCAGCCACGACTGCAGAGGCTACCAAGTGCTGGCCTGGGCCATTGTTGAGCGTTTACTTCAGCAGCCTAGATCTCTGTGGCAGCCAGTCCACCACCACTCAGCACCCTGTATGTTCTGAAAGTCCACGTGGGTTCCCCCGCCCCGCAGTGTTGTTCCACCACAGGGCAAGGGTGGTGGAGGCTGGGAGGAGTGATCAGCTGTGAGCGACAAAGGGATTTGCACCCAAGGCTGTGTCTGGGCAGAGTGAGGGAAACAATTCTGGATGCACACTCAGCACGGCAGAGAAAGCCTGGGCCTCTGCCTGAAGCATGCAGGAGCATAGAGCCCTCTGTGGTCCCATTTGCTTCAGCACTGCCCACTGTGGGGCATGGGTTTCCAGTACAGAGAAAGGGAAAGCGCCATCCTTTAAGGGAACAGAGCCAGCTCAGGCTCACCCCCAGGGATTCTGTAGCAACTTGGGATCAGACCTCTCTTCCCGTAGGCTGTTGAGGGTCACTGAGCAGAGGGGAAGACTGGCCACACACATGGCTCTACCCTGCCATCTCCAGTCCCACCCCCTACCAAGGCCATAGCTGTTGGCACAGCCTGAGCAAAGGCATGACTTGTGTTCACATCAAATCCAGCTCTCCTACCAAAGGCACTGGGCACATCTGCATAGGGACTCTCCAACGTAACAATACTCCTTCAGGACCACAATAGGTAACTTTCACCTAAATTCATAGCGGCAGAGAAAATTAACCAAAAGGAGGTAGAAGGATTGCTGTCATTGAAACAGCAAAAGAAAACCTCTGAACAAATAATGAAATAAACACCTTGCCAGATAAAGAATTCAAAGCACTGGTAATAAAAGTGTTAACTAAATTAGGGAAATGGGTAGATACATTCAATGAAACTGTTAACAGGGAACTAGAGAATAGAAAAAAAGATACAATCAGAAATGAATACAAGAGCTGAAGTTAAATCACACATGAAAGTATGAAGAGTGCACTAAGTGATACAGAAAAACACATAAGTCATCTGGAAGATGGAATAATGGATATCACCCAGTCAGAACAGCAATAAAAAAAATTTTTTTTCTTTTTTTTTAATGAACACAGTTTGAGATCTCTGGGATAACATTAAGCCTGCCAATAGTTGCAGTATAGAGGTCCCAGAAAGTAAAGGAGAAAAGAAGTTCAAAAATTTATTTGAGGAAACTGTAGTTTTAAACTTTCCAAACTTGAGGAAGGAAATAAATATCCAGATATTGAAAGCACAGCAGATTTCAAACTTGGTGACCTCAAAGAGACCCACACTAAGACATAATTAAAATGACAAAAGATAAAGGATTATACATGCAGAAAGACAAAACCGTCAATACACGGGAATCAGGGTCAGACATGACTGAAACGACTTAGGAGCAGCAGCAGCAGCACTACAAAGCTATCTTCTCTACAGAAACTTTGCAAGCCAAAAGGGAGTGACGTGATGTATTCAAAGTGCTGAAAGGGAAAAACCTGTAACCTAGGATATCTTCCTAGCAAGATTATCATTTAGAATAGAAAAGATAAAGAACTTCTCAGACAAGCAAAAACTGAGAGTTCATTTGTACTAAACCTAATAAATATTAAAGGGTCTTTAAAAGATACTCAACATCACTCATGATCAGAGAAATGCAAATCAAAACCACAATGAGGTACCATATCGTGCCAGTCAGAACAGCCGTGATCCAAAAGTCTACAAGCAATGAATGCTGGAGAGGGTGTGGAGAAAAGGGAACCCTCTTACACTGCTGGTGGGAATGCAAACTAGTATAGCCACTATGGAGAACAGTGTGGAGATTCCTTAAAAAACTGGAAATAGAGCTGCCTTATGACCCAGCAATCCCACTGCTGGGCATACACACCGAGGAAACCAGAATTGAAACAGACACGTGTACCCCAATGTTCATCACAGCACTGTTTATAATAGCCAGGATGTGGAAGCAACCTAGATGTCCATCAGCAGATGAATGGATAAGAAAGCTGTGGTACATATATACGATGGAATATTACTCGGCCATTAAAAATAATACATTTGAAGCAGTTCTAATGAGATGGATGAAACTAGAGCCTATAATACAAAGTAAGCCAGAAAGAAAAACACCAATACAGTATTAGTTCAAGTTCAGTCGCTCAGTCGTGTCCGACTCTTTGCGACTCCATGAATCACAGCATGCCAGGCCTCCCTGTCCATCACCATCTCCCAGAGTTCACTCAGACTCATGTTCATCGAGTCTGTGATGCCATCCAGCCATCTCATCCTCTGTTGTCCCCTTCTCCTCCTGCCCCCAATCCCTCCCAGCATCAAAGTCTTTTCCAATGAGTCAACTCTTCGCATGAGGTGGTCAGAGTACTGGAGTTTCAGCTTTAGCATCATTCCTTCCAGAGAATACTAATGCATATATATGGAATTTAGAAAGATGGTAACGATAACCCTGTATGCGAGACAGCAAAAGAGACACAGATGTATAGAACAGTCTTTTGATTTTCCAATGAGTCAACTCTTCGCATGAGGTGGTCAGAGTACTGGAGTTTCAGCTTTAGCATCATTCCTTCCAGAGAATACTAATGCATATATATGGAATTTAGAAAGATGGTAACGATAACCCTGTATGCGAGACAGCAAAAGAGACACAGATGTATAGAACAGTCTTTTGGACTCTGGGAGAGGGAGAGGGTGGGATGATTTGGGAGAATGGCATTGAAACGTGTAATATCATATAAGAAATGAATCGCCAGTCTAGGTTCGATGCAGGATACAGGATGCTTGGGGCTGGTACACTGGGATGACCCAGAGGGATGGGATGGGGAAGGAGGTGGGAGAGGGGTTCAGGATGGGGAACATGTGTACACCTGTGGCGGATTCATGTTAATGTATGGCAAAACCAATACAATATTGTGAAGTAATTAGCCTCCAATTAAAATAAATTTAAATTAAAAAAATAAATAAACGGTCTTTAAGATAGGAATCTATCAGTTCAGTCACTCAGTTGTGTCTGACTCTTTGTGACTCCATGGTCTGCAGCACGCCAGGCTTCCCTGTCCACCAACTCCCAGAGCTTGCTCAAACTCATGTCCAAAAGTCGGTGATGCCGTCTAAGCATCTCATCCTCTGTCGTCTCCTTCTCCTCCCGCCTTCAGTCTTTCCCAACATCAGGGTCTTTTCAAATAAGTCAGTTCTTCACATCATGTGGCCAAAGGTTGGAGTTTCAGCTTCAGCATCAGTTCTTCCAATGGATATTCAGGACTGATTTCCTTTAGAATGGACTCGTTGGATCTCCTTGCAGTCCAAGCGATACTCAAGAGTCTTCTGCAACACCACAGTTCAAAAGCATCAGTTCTTTGGCACTCAGCTTTCTTTATGGTCCAACTCTCACATCCATACACAACTCCTGGAAAAGCCATAGCTTTGACTAGATGGACCTTTCTTGGCAAAGTAGCATCTCTGCTCTGTAATATGCTGTCTAGATTGGTCATAGCTTTTCTTCCAAGGAGCAAGCATCTTTTAATTTCATGGCTACAGTCATCACCTGCAGTGATTTTGAAACTCAAGAAAGTAAAGTCTGTCACTGTTTCCAGTGTTTTCCCATCCTTTGCCATGAAGTGATGGGCCTGGATGTTATGATCTTAGTCTTTTGAATGTTGAGTTTTAAGCCAACTTTTTCACTCTCTTCATTCACTTTCATCAAGAGGCTCGTTAGTTTCTCTTCACTTTCTGCCAGCAATAGGAGAAGGAAAATCCCACTAGGAAAGGCAAATAAATACTAAGGACTGAGGTTCAACCACTTACATTAAGCCAGTATGGAGATTAAAAGGCAAAAATTAGAAAAGCAACTATAGCTATAATAAATTGTAAAGGGATAAGTGTGAAAATTAAAATATGACATCAAAGCACCATGTGGAGGAGGGAAGTAAAAAATGTGGCTCTTTTATATAGTGTGTTTAAACTTAAATGACTCCTCGTTTAAAACAAGCAAATATGTGAACCTCATGTTCTTCACAAATTTAAAACCCACAGTAGATACACAAAAAGTAAGAAGAAAGAAACACACCCATACTACTAGGAAAAACATCAAACCACAACGGAAGAAACAAGAAATGAACAGGTTAAGGGATAAATATTTTTTTTAATCATGACTTTATAGGCTTTCTGCAGCATCAATATAAATTTAATATTTTCTCTTTTATAATACATACAAATTTGTTCCAGAAATACTGTACCATTACCACAACCAACAACAACAACAAAAACTTATAAAGTAGTGGTCAGTATTTCTTTGCAGTTCTTTTTGTCCTTAGAATGTATATCAATAAAGATGTATGTCTGATTACTTTCTAAAATTGTGCTAAGTCGCTTCAGTCATGTCTGACTCTTTGTGATCCTATGGACGGCAGCCCAGCAGGCTCCTCTACCTGTGGGATTCTCCAGGCAAGAATACTGGAGTGGGTTGCTGTGCCCTCTTGCAGGGGATCTTCTGACCAGGGATCAAACCTCCGTCTCTTAAGGCTTCTGCTTTGGTAGGTAGGCTCTTTCCTACTAGCGCCACCTGGGAGGCCCTTATTTAAAAGTAGCCAGTGCAATAGAAAGGTTAAATGTCTTATTTATATTCTAAATGGTAAAAATCACTGAAAATATCTGTAAATTCAGTCATTATGGAGATTTCCTTTGAAAGATGTATCAGATAATAGTTCTCACCCAAACAACTCGATATTAGATCAGTTTTGCCATACTAAGTAAGGTTGACTTTTTATTAGGCATGATCTGGGAGGCATTTACTCTCTGGATCTCTGACCCCTTGTCTGTAAGTTGAGCTAGGTGAAATACAAATACTGTTGTCATCTCTAGTTCTCCTTCTCTATCATTATATTGCTTTACTGGTTGCTTGACTACTTACTATCACATATCCCATTTAATCCTCTTTGAAGAAGAGAGTAACGGTCCATGTTTAGTTAAAGAATGATAATCAGAGGTTAAGACCACTCAGCAATTGCAAGAGTCTGGATTTGAACTTGAGCTTTCTGACTCCGAAGTCTGTTTCCTAAAATAATCATTAAACACTATTTTTTATAGGATGAGGAAATGTGACTATTTACAAATCATGGTGTCAGTATGGGCCAATTTAATTTCATGACTTAAAGCAGGACTGAATATTATTTACGCTAAAGTCATTTCATGCATAGTCATTTTCTATCATTTTATACAGTGATTTGAAACATATTAGGGTACTCTCTGGCTGCTTTTGTTACTTTCATTTTTGATGGTGCATCTCAACTTAATGTTCACACAGGGAATGGTTTAGGGAGTATTTAAGAAGATTCAAGTTCTGGACTCCCAGTTTTAGTTGGTTTAGGATGAATCCAGAAAGGAGCATTTAAGCACTTCTCAGGAGCTAGTTATGTGCATATATGGTTGACAAATATTGGCACAGAGAGAATCACTGATACTAATGTGCAGCCAGTGTTGAGAACTAGTAACTCATTAAAAAAACAAACAAAAAACCCCACAAATATTGTACCACATAGTTTTGTGAAATGATACCTGAAATTTAGATAGGCATTAGGCAGTTAAAGGTTATGTTCTTTGGCAGATGCTTGGCATGTAGATTTTGTTAGCAGATGACAGATGCGAATACCTATTTATGGAAACTAGGTGGCATAAGGAGATTTTTCATCCGAGTTGGTGGCCAGCCTCCTGCCGGGTGCTGAGGAACTATCTAGAGGCAGAACAGAGTATTTTTCTTATTATGGGTATGTGCAAGCAGGCAAATAGTGGACCAGTTAAGCACCCAGAAATATATGGTTTATCATAATCTATTGTCCCCTCAAGGCTTAGATAACATAACCATGTAAAAATCTGAATAATCCCACAAGGCATCTATTTGTGAGCAGTGTAGTTTCCATTGAGTCTTTCAGGATGAATTATTGTTTTCTTTGGTACTGTTTAACTTATCAAATGGTGTTCTTGGGTCCAAAATGGATTTTTGAAGTTTCTACCCAGACAACTTTTTAGTTTTAGGAGTGTTGCTATGAACACGTTCTTTCCGACAATTATTAGAAAAAGAACCTATTATCTGTGCAAACACTGGGAGGTCATCGTCTTGGTACCATCATCAGATACACAGGAGAGCATAGGTTCTTCTGCCTCCCTGAGGATAGAGAAGCATATAAATCAGAATCTGTTTTATTTATGGTACAGTGGAGCTAGAACAATGTCCATTTTTCTTATTTGATTAAATGATATTTCAGTATTTGTACTTTTATTCAACATTCCTTGATATAGAGATGGTCATAACCTCACAATTCATAGTGACAGTCATTATGCATGTTTTACAAGTGTAAATACTATATGGAAAGTTCAAGTACATTTAAAATATTAAGATAAATTAGCTTTGCTCAATTGATTATTCCATTAAAATGAGCTATTATCTTTAAAACATCTTGTTACATCTTAATGTAGCAGGTACAAATTAACTTTTATATATGCTTTTTTCATCAGCTTGTTTCTTATGTGGCTTTCTGATATATCGCAGGAGATCCATCTGAAGAATTATCAGAATATGCATGATTTCTGTTTAAGAGAGAAGCAGTACAGTGTGTTCAAACATCTGTTTTCTTGAGGGATAATTACTGTTTCAGGAGCTCTAATTCATTGGTCAGTCTAATTTTCTTTTTTGCCCCTCTTATTTTCCTGGAGTATATCCTTTTTAATTTTTCTCATTTATATAGTTCTCTCCAAGCTGAGTTCCCTCTGAGTTCTTCATTTATGTTAAAATGTTCAAGAGCTAACATATTTTTAGCTAAATTCAGGATATTTAACTATACCCCATATATAGAACTGGTTAAGACCTATAGAGTTTAAATCATGCCTCTGCATGCCTAGGTTTATAGACAGTCAGCATAGAACTTCTTATTGCAACATGCAAAGCAGTAGATCAGGAATAGACTACAGATATTTTATTGACTAATTAACAATCCTAGTTTTCACAAATAATTATAAAATCTTAAAAATCATTTTAGGTCTTCCCTTCACTCAAAGTTTATATCTGAGGATTAAACTTTCCAGCATTATACAAATTTGATTCATCTACATATACATCAAAAGAGCTTTAGAGAAACTGCTCATGAAATCATAGTCAAGATATTTTACTATTTGAAAGCGAAATTTGATATCCAATTTTATTGAAATAACTGATACTAGATGACAGCTATTTTAGCCAGCAAATTAGTATCATCTGCTGCAAAGTGGAATGGAAATTTGTTTGCATTTCAGAGATATCTAACTAACATCACCATACAAAGTAAAGTTTTATTTTTGTAGTTCTAACAAGTGGTACAGGGCTTCCTTGTTGGCTCAGCAGTTAAGAATCTGCCTGCAGCGCAGGAGATGTGAGTCTGATCCCTGGGTTGGGAAGATCCTCTGAAGAAGAAAATAGCAACCCACTCCGATATTCTTGCCGGGAAATCCCACAAACAACAAGTCGTGTACCTTTTCTGTAGCCATTTGTCACAAGACTTTGATGTCGTATCGCAGAAGCCATTCTAGTGACAGGAAAGGGACCACAGACAGGTGATGGGCCAGAGATCAGGCATATATGGTGCAAAGTCTTTCTAGATATTTTTCTTTGCAGCTTACATCTGGCTTGTTAGTCACAGTCTGTAAAGTGTTCAAGAAGACTTAATTATCCTGAGTGAGACTTGGAAAGGAGACTGATAATGTACATCACTTGTTCCTTAGGGAGTCTCCCTCAGACTCCCCCTCTGAGGAGTTGGCCATCATCTTTGCAGTAAAGTGAGGGGAAAGCATTTTCTTTCCTTCTCAGTGCTGAAAGAGCAAGTTAGAAATAGACATGCTCCACAGTGGGTCCATGTGGGTGATTATAGTTGACATTTCAGTTTCCTCAGAAAAATAGAGGCTCCCTTGAACCTACTCAGGTTTCCCCTTAGCTTTTGTATCACTTTCCATAAGTTTTCCTCAGTGAACATTTTATGGGTGAAATGCACTAACTTCTTTTTTTTTTTAACTACTTAGTCTTCCCTTAATCCATTGCTAACTCATCCATCCTTACTATTAAACTAAAATCACCCCTTTAAATTGATTATGGATTTTATTGTCCAATCCAATCTTTAATATTATTTTCTGCTGTGTTTTTGGACTACTTGTGTCCCCTTGAAATAGCACACTTCTCTACTGTGTGGGTTCTGTTTATTTCTTTATATCATTCTCATTTCATTTTTTCTCATTATCCTGTCTTTTGATATTTTTATTTAGGGTCCAGACCCTTTTCTGCATCAAAATTTCTACTCCTGTATCTTCAACAATCACCTGCATTAGGACTTATCTAGTTTCTCATTTAGCTAACGAGTTAGACTTCCCTAGTGGCTCAAATGGTAAAGAATCTGCCTGCAATGCAGGGCATCTAGGTTTGTTGCCTAAACCAGAAAGATCCTCTGGAGAAGGGAATGGCTACCCACTCTAATATTCTTGCCTGGAGAATTCCATGGACAGGGGAGCCTGGTGAGCCACAGCCCATGGACTCGCAAAGAGTTGGACATGACTGAACAGCTAACAACAGCAACCTTGATCCCAGATAGAATAAGTATTCAACCTATACACTGTAGTGAAGTCACTCAGTCGTGTCCGACTCTTTGCGACCCCATGGACACCAGACTCCTCCATCCATGGGATTTTCTAGGCAAGAGTACTGGAGTGGGTTGCCTTTTCCTTCTCCAGGGAACTTCCTGACCCCGGGATCAAACCCAGGTCTCCTGCATTGTAGACAGATGTTTTACCATCTGAAGGTGAAGGTGAAGTCGCTCAGTCGTGTCCGACTCTTTGCGACCCCATGGACTGTAACCTACTAGGCTTCTCCGTCCATGGGATTCTCCAGGCAAGAATACTGGAGTGGATTGCCATTTCCTTCTCCAGAGGATCTTCCCGACCCAGGGATCGAACCCAGGTCTCCGACATTGGAGGCAGACGCTTTAACCTCTGAGCCACCAGGGAAGTCTCCATCTAAGCCACTGCCAAATCCTTATTTCTAATAGATGTAGTGTCATATTATGGTTTTAATTTATACTTCTGTAAAAACTAGTACTAATCATGTTATCTTTTTTGCATGCTTACTTGACATTTGTAATGACTTAAGTAATAATGATTTACTTTGTCATTCTTTGACTCTGTCAGACATTTTTCCAATTTTTAGTTGGATTGCCTGTTTTCTTATTCTTAAGTTTGGAGAGACTATAATAATCTGTTGTTTGTGCATCTTTTACCAGAATTATGGTTTGTAAATATTTTTCTCCCAGAATTCAGCTCATCTTTGCATTTTGTTAGTAGTGTGTTTGAAAGAGCGGTGGTCTTAATTTTGATGAAGGCCTTTTTTTTTTTTCCTTTTATGGCTTATACTTTTGTTGCCATGTGTAAAAAATCTTTGCTTAACCCAGGGTCAAAATTTTCCTATACTTTCTTCTAGAAGTTTTATAGTTTCATAGTTTTAGATTTAACTCATTGATCTTTTCAGTTTTTATTTCTAGAGCTACTAATAAATCAGAGTTCACATTTTTGTGTAGGAGTATCAAGTTGTTCTAGTACCACTTATTGTAAAGACTTTCTTCTCTTAGTACTTGTTGAAAGTCAGTTGTCCACATGTTTGTTGGGTCCACTTCTGGATTCTGGATTCTGTTCCATTTATCTAGTTTTCCATCTCAATGCCAGTATCACACTGCCATGATTACCCTGACTTTATCATAAGTCTGTTATATTAAGTAGTGATAGTTCTCCAACTCTGTTTCTTTCTTTTTTTTCTCTCCAACTCCTGCATAGTTTTGGCTATTATAGGTCCTTTGTTTTGCCCTGTGAATTTTAAAATCATTTGGGGGATTTCTAAAAAAAAAAAAAAATCCACTGTGATTTTTACTGTGATCATATTGAATCTGTATATCAATTTGGTAGTTGATTAACAAAGTTGAGTTTTCTGACCCAGGGACACAGTATACCCCTCTGTTTATTTAAGTCTTACTTTGTTATCCATAACGATGTCCTAATAGTTTTCAGTGTATAGACCTTCTTGCATTTCTTTTGCCAGATCTGGCACTGAGTATTTCATATTTTTGTTGCTACCTTATGGCAGTCCACTCCAGTATTCTTGCCTGGAGAATCCCATGGATGGAGAAGCCTAGTACGTTACAGTCCATGGGGTCACAAGAGTCGGACACGACTGAGTGACTTCACCTTCACCTTAAATGACATTATTTTGTTAGTTTCAATTTTTCAATTTAGATATTGTTCTTATGTCTGGAGGGCCTTGGAGAAGGCAATGGCGCCCCACTCCAGTACTCTTGCCTGGAAAATCCCATGGACGGAGGAGCCTGGTGGGCTGCAGTCCATGGGGTCGCGAAGAGTCAGAAACGACTGAGCTTCACTTTTACTTTTCATTTGCAGACATTGGAGAAGGAAACGGCAACCCACTCCAATGTTCTTGCCTGGAGAATCCCAGGGACAACAGAGCCTGGTGGGCTGCCGTCTGTGGGGTCGCACAGAGTCGGACACGACTGAAGCGACTTAGCAGCAGCAGCAGCAGCAGCAGCAGCTTATGTTGAAGTGTAATTGACTTTTCTATTGATCTTGCATCCTGTAACCTTGATAAACTCACTAACTAGTTCTGCTGGTATCTTGGTAGACAGTATTTCCATAAACAATTTTCTTGTCTACTAATAGAGATAATTTTACTTCTTTGCAATCTAGATGCTTTTATTTATGTATTTTGGTTGTCTTATTGTACTTATTTCAACCTCTAATACAATAGAAATGGTGAAAGTGGACATCCTAGTCTAATTCTTGATCTTAAGGGGAGAAAATAAATCTTTGAACATTAAATATAACATTAGTTGTAGGTTTTTGGTAGATCTCTTTCCTCAAGTTGATAAAATTCCTTCTGCTATTTTTTATTTAATCTATTTTGGCTCTAATCTTTATTGTTTCTTCTATATGCTTTGAGTTTAATTTGTGATACATTTTATTAAAGCTGAATCCGATTATTTAAGAAAATTCTTGTTTTCTGTTGGGTTGACCAGAAAGTCCTTTTTTATTTTTCTGTAATATCTTAAAATGCAGATGAACTTTCTGGCCAACCCAATAATCTAGACATTTAGTGCTCTAAGCCCCCATTCCCTAAATACTAGTTTAGTAGCAGCTCAGAACATTTTTTTATATTTTTTTCTCATTTCATTCTCTTGAAAATATTCTATTTTGATTCCTCAACATGGGTTATTTGAAATGTGTTAGTTTCCACATACGTGAGCACTTTTTGGAGTTCTCTATGTTATGGATTTCTAATTGATATCTAACTGAAGTCTATTGGCCGTAGAGAATATACTTTATATGACTTGGATCCTTTTTAAATTTATTGAGTCTTAGTTTGTAGCTTATAATATGGTCTATCCTGTGAATATTCCACATTCAGAGTTTAAAAAAAAAAACTGCATATTCTTTTATTCAGTAGAATTTTATAAATGTCAAATAGTTTAAGTTGTTGTTTAAATATCTATATCTTTACTAATTTTGGGATCTACTTTCTAAAAAGCAATTATTGAGAGATTGATATTAACTTGAGTATAATTATGGACCTATTATTATTTTTTTGATGCTTGTATTTTGAAGACATATGCATAAATATTAAGGATAAATATTATGTGCATAAATAGGATTTCTATTTCCTCTTCATTAATTGATTACTTTGTCACTCTGAAATAACTTTGTATTATATTTCATTTATACCTTGTAATACCTGGAAATAAACTTCATGTTAAAATCTTCTTTATTTTAGCTATCCAAGTTTTCTTCTTAACTAATGTTAGTATATTATATATTTTTACATCCTTTTATATATTTGTTTCTTTGTATTTAAAGGCCACATATGATTGGATCTTTATTTTTTATACAGTCTGACCATTTCTGCCTTTCAATCAGTATTTGAAATGTATTTTAATATGATTATGGATATGATTAAATTTAAATGTCATTTAAGATTTTTTTTCTGTCTTCCATGTTCTTTATATCTCCTTTTTTTCTCTTTTAGACTAATTTAATATTTTTTGGTTCCATTTTTCTTCTTTGCTTATTATTGATTACTATTAAGTGTTGCTTTAAATTTAGTCTAACTTCAAATGATAATCATAAGGGATTTGATTTAGGTCATACCTGAATGGTCTAGTGGTGTTGCCCACTTTCTTCAATTTAAGTCTGAATNTCTTTTCCAATGAGTCAACTCTTCACATGAGGTGGCCAAAGTACTGGAGTTTCAGCTTTAATATCATTCCTTCCAAAGAAATCCCAGGGCTGATCTCCCTCAGAAAGGACTGGTTGGATCTCCTTGCAGTCCAAGGGACTCTCAAGAGTCTTCTCCAACACCACAGTTCAAAAGCATCAATTCTTCGGCGCTCAGCCTTCTTCACAGTCCAACTCTCACATCCATACATGACCACAGGAAAGGCCATAGCCTTGACTAGACGGACCTTAGTCGGCAAAGGAATGTCTCTGCTTTTGAATATACTATCTAGGTTGGTCATAACTTTTCTTCCAAGGAGTAAGTGTCTTTTAATTTCATGGCTGTAATCACCATCTGCAGTGATTTTGGAGCCCAAAAAAATAAAGTGTGACACTATTTCTACTGTTTCCCCATCTATTTGCCATGAAGGGATGGGACCAGATGCCATGATCTTCGTTTTCTGAATGTTGAGCTTTAAGCCAACTTTTTCACTGTCCTCTTTCACTTTCATCAAGAGGCTTTTGAGTTCCTCTTCACGTTCTGCCATAAGGGTGGTGTCATCTGCATATCTGGGGTTATTGATATTTATCCCGGCAATCTTGATTCCAGCTTTTGTTTCTTCCAAGTCCAGCATTTCTCATGATGTACTCTGCATAGAAGTTAAATAAGCAGGGTGACAATATAGAGCCTTGATGTACTCCTTTTCCTAGTTGGAACCAGTCTGTTGTTCCATGTCCAGTTCTAACTGTTGCTTCATGACCTGAATACGGTTTCTCATGAGGCAGGTTAGGTGGTCTGGTATTCCCATCTCTTGCAGAATTTTCCACAGTTTATTGTGATCCACACAAAGGCTTTAGCATAGTCAATAAAGCAGAAATAGATGTTTTTCTGGAACTCTCTTGCTTTTTCCATGATCCAGCGGATGTTGGCAACTTGATCTCTGGTTCCTCTCCCTTTTCTAAAACCAGCTTGAACATCAGGGAGTTCATGGTTCATGTATTGCTGAAGTCTGGCTTGGAGAATTTTGAGCATTACTTTACTAGCATGTGAGATGAGTGCATTTGTGGTCCACTGGAGAAGGGAATGGCAAGCCACTTCAGTATTCTTGCCTTGAGAACCCCATGAACAGTATGAAAAGGGAACCTCAGATACACTCAAAGGTGCCAATTCATTCAGATTCCATTTCCCCTAGAAACTAACTTAATGTCCAAAAACGTTTCAATTAATGGCTACCTGTCTATTATTTTCTCCCCAGAAAAAGCAAATAACTTTCCCTAGACTGAGCGACTTCACTTTCACTTTTCACTTTCATGCATTGGAGAAGGAGGTAGCAACCCACTCCAGTGTTCTTGCCTGGAGAATCCCAGGGACAGGGGAGCCTGGTGGGCTGCCGTCTATGGGGTCGCACAGAGTCGGACACTACTGAAGTGACTTAGCAGCAGCAGACTTGTTCTTAACTTATTCCAGAAAGATCTGTGTGGGCCGAAGAAGAACATTTGAATAACTTGGAAAACTCTGCCTTGACTAATACTTCTGACTTCACTGGCTGGTGGAAGAAACAGATCCTCTGACTTCTTGGAATCAGGTTTGAGTTCCTCTGTATCACTCTGTAATAAATACCATAGACAAGGTGGCTTATGCAGCAAACATTTTCTTTTCCTTTTTTTTTTCTCTCTTGAATGCACCAAGTAACATGAGGGATCTTAGTTCCCCAACCAGGGGTCAAACACATGACTTGCATTGGGAGCACACAGTCTTAACCACTGGACCACCACGGAAGTCCCTTATGCAGAAACATTTAGGTCTCACAGTTTTGGAGGCTAGAAGTTCAAAATCAAGGTGCCAGCAGATTCGGTTCCTTATAAGGGCTTTCTTCCTGGCTTGAAAATAACCAGTTCTTGCTGGGTCTTCACATGGCAGAGGGAGAGAGCCCTGTCTTTCTTCCTCTTTTTATAATTCCATCATGGGGTCCCACCACCATGACCTCATCTGACCCTAACTACCTCCCAAAGTCCCAACTTCCAAATACCATCATTTTTGGGATAAAAACAGGCTTTCCAGGTGGCACAGTGGTAAGGAATCCACCTGCCAATGCAGAAGATTTAGAAGATGGAGATGTGGGTTTGATCCCTGGGTGGAGAAAGATCCGCTGGAGATGGAAATGGCAACCAGCTCAGTATTATTGCCTGGAGAATCCCCTGGACAGAGGAAGGAGCCTGGTGGGCTATGGTCCAGGGGGTGGCAAGGAGTCAGACATGACTGAGCACACAGCAGTACAGGGATTTGGGCCTCAACATGTGAATTTTAGGGGAATACAAATGTTCAGCCCAGCATACCTGCTTTCTCTCCCTCCTAACTGTGGCCCAGCTTACAGGTCGTTTCTTGAAGAGGCCCTTCGCTAACACCTGCCTCACCCTAATGTCAGAACACTACCTGCTTTCCTTTTGTGTCACTCCCTACAGCATAACTGATTCTTATCTTATGTTGTAAGTTCTATGAAGGCAAGAACACTGACGTTTCATCACAACTGTAACCCAGAACCCAGTGCAATACCACATGGGGGTATTGATCAAATATAAAATGAAGAAATGGAAGGGGCCATGAATCCGGTACTTTGGATAACTGAATTAACCTCTCTGAGCCTGGATTTCCTTGCTAACAGCTGCCTTACGCTGCTTTTACAAAAGTTAAATGTAGTTGTACATGGAAGCACTGAACTTGTAATTGGGAGGGTCAGCCTGTTATAGAGTAGGGGCTTGATTATCGAAGATACACAGATCTGGTTTTCATCCCATTGCCAAGCAGGGTGAGGAGTATGACATTTTTTATGTAAAATGAGAATATAGGTGCTTAACTCACAGGGCCAATGTCAGAGTTCGAGGAAAGCTCTAGGACAGTGCCTGGTCCATGAGCGGTGTGTGCAGTGAACCTTTGCTCATGCTGATGGAGGCAAGTGAAGCAGGTTTCCAGGCACCCATCTAGGAAGGGAGAAAAAGGGTGGCCCCTTAGAGACTCAGAAGGTCCAGGTGGCCCAGCTTGGCTTCCTGCCTGAATAGATCCTTCCACCAGCACCTCAGCTGCCCCAATTGGCTGGTGATGTTCTGGCTTCATCAAGAAAATGAAAAGGCCAGATGGGCCTCCATCAATCCGTTGCATCATCACGCTCCCAGGACCAGCAGAGTGATTCATGTGTCAGCACCAGTGACAGGATTAAACCCAGCAGTAATAGAAATGTGACTAGCTCTCCCACCTGCAGCAAGGGGTGTTTGGAAACAAAACTCCTACGTGCTTTCCTGAGGTGCAGGCACAGCTCTTTCCTCATGTATGTGGCAGAGAGAAAAGCTCTCAGGTGGAGGAAGGAAGGAACATGCTGGACTTCAGGATTTGTTTATGTGACCTGGAAGGTCTCCTTGTTCTTGAAATTGTTTGAACCCAATAGTGCTGTATGTGAGTGTGTGTTAGTTGCTCCGTCATGTCCCATTCTTTGTGACCCCATGGACTGTAACCCTAGTCCTCCAAGCTCCTTCCTGGCAAGAATACTGGAGTGGGTTGCCATTTCCTCCTCCATGGGATCTTCCCCGCCCATGAATTGAAACTCTTCTCCTGCGTCCCTTCCTTGCAGGTGTATTCTTTACCCACTGAGTTGTCTGGGAAGCCCTAAGAGAATATATTTGTTTATTCTCCCATTTTCCCCTCCTGCCTCAACAGTTACCAGCGTGGAACACGTTCCTGCAACACCACCCTTTCCATCTGTGTAACATCCTTCAGTCTCAGCTACCCGCCCAGGCCTGCTGCCCCAGGCAGTGCCATGCCAAGTTCTATCAATACAAATCCCTCTGCGTACTTATGGAAATGCGGACCTAGGTGAATTCTAAGAGCTCAAGCAGAACTTAGAGGACATTTGTTGGCCCTCTTAACTGCAGATAAGGAAGTTAACGGCTAGTCAGTAGAGCCACTTTGCCAAGCCCTACTGTTTGTGGGGGTCCAGCTGCATAGAGGACCCGTCTTAAATGGAAGGGATCTTTACATGGCAGAAATTCTGGAAAAATAGCAGGAAACTTCTGAACACTGTTGCACTCATGTCACAAAATGAAGCATTTCTCAGTGCCTTGTCCTTGGTAGGCATGGAAATTGTAACTCTTAGATCTCTCCCAGGAGAACATGATCATAGATGAATTGTTCTGGGATCCTATAAGCTCATTCTCAGGAATAAGCCATGGATTCTGATTGCCCTTCAGTTTTGGAAGTGGGCAGTTTGACTGTCAAGTCTCGGATTTCCCAATTTCGGAATTTTTTGAAGTTCATCGCTTTCACACACTGTCAGGCTCCACTGTATAGCATACCTGAGGCATGGACATCCAGCCCTTGTTTGAATACCTCTAAAAAGAAAGACTGTGCTACTTCCTGAGTCACCTGATACATCCATCAGAGAGCTCAGCTGGCTAGAGATAACTTCCTGCCGTAGCACTCCCTCCATGAATGTCACAGAGCAGACCTGCTTCTTCTTCCTGGAGGCTAATAGTCCGGCTACTCTCTGAAGACCTTCTGTCCAAATCCAACCTCTTTCCTCTTAGGTCTCCTCAACCCACATCCCTCTCATAGACCAGCTCCTGTGTGAAAGCATACCTACCCTTCTCAGCCTCCTTCTCAACTCATTTATTTTCCTCCAGGGAAGAAAACAGACATCAGAAAATTAGCTTTGGGTTGTGATTTAGCATCTTTTGGGTTGTGGAAAGAGCACAGTTTATCATTTTCTCCTCAAGGTAAATTAGTAACATTTACTCATGATGATGTGTTGACTAATCTAGAGCCAGACATCTTGGAATGTGAAGTCAAGTGGGCCTTAGAAAGCATCACTACGAACAAAGCTAGTGGAGGTGATGGAATTCCAGTTGAGCTGTTTCAAATCCTGAAAGATGATGCTGTGAAAGTGCTGCACTCAATTTGCCAGCAAATTTGGAAAACTCAGCAGTGGCCACAGGACTGGAAAAGGTCAGTTTTCATCCCAATTCCAAAGAAAGGCAATGCCAAAGAATGATCAAACTACCGCACAATTGCACTCATCTCACATGCTAGTAAAGTAATGCTCAAAATTCTCCAAGCCAGACTTC